>QEPC01009281.1:1675315-1724737 GCA_003113815.1 Sphenodon punctatus
CCCCCCAGAGCTCCCTCCTGTTCCCCCAGCCCCCTTCTGCTCCCCCTTCCTGTTCCCTCGGCCCCGCCACCTCATCCAGCTCCTCTTTCCTCCTGCTCCCTCAGCAAGCGCAAGCGCTTTTTAAATACCAGGGACATCTTGACACCTCATCTAACATGAAATATTGAACCAAAGCACATACTTAGCATACTCAATATCTGTTTTATGCAGCCATCTGTGACTATAAGTGTATGCTCACAGAGAAAACCCTGTCAACTTCACGGTTGCAAGCCAGAGGAATTTGCCCCAGGGAACTCCACTGAAGTCAATGGAACTCTCAATACAGAACGTTAGCTCCGCCTTAACTAATGGAGCCACTAGCATGGCTCCATAATGTTGTAAGCCGCCCCGAGATGCCATGGGCATGAGGGGGCGGACTAAGAAGCGCAAATAAATAAATAAATAAATAAATAAAATACGATGGATTTTACAAATCCAAGCTCAGAAACGGACTAGAATGCATATCTGAATTTTCTGAGCCCTCTACACCTCCTGACAAATAAGTTTAAACACACTTTCCTGTATCAAATCATCCTAGTTCCCCAAACCAGAAAAAAACAGTTCTGCCTCCAGTTTTCAAACTCACATGACTCAGCTGTTTTTTAAACAATCTGCCTGAAATTTTGACAGATTCTACCCAAGCAATCCTATCTGCAAAATTTCACAATGATAGGCTAGATCATCTCGATTTTATAATGAGTAGAACTTTCATGATTTTAACAGTGTGTGACTTGCCTTAACTATAGGGCTACTCCTGTGGCTCTATAATCAGAGTTGCCATTAGACAGAGGAAATTTGCTATGACTTGTTTTTGCTGTTGTGTTGGTTTTTTTTATATAATAATGGCACAGAAAATGTCTTTAGTGTCTTAAGGTTATAGAAATGTATATCATTGATAACCAACAAGAAATCTGAACATTTAAAAGAAATATACAGAGAGGTATTAACTAAAGAGGTACTTGTAGAGTCTTCTGTTGGAAAACAGCATTTCTGAGTATTCATTAGAGTCATTAAACCTTTTGAGAATAACAATATTTTCCTCACGAACTCCCAGGACAAAAGCGGCTTTCAGTTCAAAAGCATGTTTCCAGTGTATACTCATTGTGAAGAGCGTGGGAGCTGCATGCAGAAACAATAAGAGAAAAACAGTTCGTGGGTTGGGTTTTTTTCTTATTTAGAGAATCAAATAGGCAAACAGCAAGTCACGTCTATGTTGTAGGACTGTAAAGGATCTGTTTAATCTCTGTTCTTCAAATGATGTATGCAGTTAACCCAATACCATATTATTGTTAGCAGTGCTAGAAGAGACAAAATTTAATCGAAACCTGCTTTCCCAAACCTCATTTCTTCAATGAAGACCATTTTTAGTGGGAGGCCCATAATGAAGGCCACAGAGGAAGGGTTTGATGTAAATACAGATCCTTCCCCAAATTAATATCTTATTTATCCACCACTGCCTCCACCCTTTCGACTGCATAAAACAAGGGAACAATCGGGACCCTTTTTACAACTTAGTTTCTCCATTGTCTGCTCTCGGGGTAAAACATTTCCTATAGAATTCTGCTCTTTGCTTGAAAGAATGAAATTGGGTATTTTTCTTGAAAGCTTGTTTCGCTTTATAGGATGTCTATGTAACAGTCTATATCCCAGAGAAAAGCAAATTCTCTGATGTCGCTGTAGGTGCAGGTGCTGCAGCAAGACTGTCATGGCCTCCACAGAAATATTCAGATAGCTCGAGAGAGGCTGCAGAAGGAGCAAGAGAGAACTGCACAACTGGAGCAGAAGTGCATGAAACTTAAAGCTGATCTGGGTATGAAAGAAGAGTCTCAGCTAGGACTGAATGTTTGTGAGTCTTAAACTTTCTTCTCCCCAAGACAGCAGGGACTTGGAGAATGAACCCCATCATTTCCAAAGCTAGTGTGTTCTCCTGAAGGAATATCTATATTGGTTAAAGACCGGAATGTTGGTCTCCAGTTGCTGTTCCTGATTGGTCTTCTCTTTTATGTGAAGTTACATACCGAGTTCTTTCTAGCTAAATAGCAGTGACTGCAGTAATAGTACGGGGAAGGAAGTGGAATGTAATGTTCCATTGTTATGGATAATTTTAAAAATCTATTGATAAAAGTGTCATCAGAGGAATCAGCATGCTTATAAAAGCTTTGGCATTTGCACAAGATATTCGATATGGAACGTATTACCTTGATTAAAAAGGTGACATTTTGATTTGTAACCACAAAGTTTCATGGCTTTGTTTTGGTTTTGTTCTATTGTAGAATCCAGAGACTGCATCATTTCCCAGCTCAGTGAAGAAGGAAAAGTAAGTTTTTAACAGGACTTGGAACACAAAGGTTTCTTTCCAGTTTTTGTTTCCGCCCCCCCCAGTGTAAAAAACAAAATGTCACTCTGTCTATACCTATAGATTTTCTGTTAATTCCTTCTTGAGAGAGGAGTGTTACTTGGTTAATGAAACTGGGTGGTGACTTTCAGCATGAGCATATGGCAACAAGGGATGTGAAGACCACTAGCAGTTTATGGACTTAATCTCTGTCTTGCTATCTGGTCTTTTGCTAATGCCTAATTCATTGTTGCTGCTGGTGATTTTGGGAGTGGGGAACTCTGTTGTATTAAATTGGGGGTGTTCTTGCCACTATGAAAGGTACCTTTTTTGTTATCGGAAGCTACACTATCTGGATGGGAAAGTCTGTGCAAGCTGGGTACAAGGGTTTGGTCATACTGACATCACTGATTTACTTGCGAGCTCATTTAGGGAACTCATTGACTTGGCATAACCATTACCATTACTGCCTACTTATACTAAATTAAGGTGCACCAGCACCAATCTTACTGTTCACAGAAACAACAAAAACAAACACACATACATTTCCAGGTGCAGCCACATCAGATCATACAGACAGTTTTCCTGCTTATCGATAGCATGGTACAGTTGGAAACATAAATGAAGTTTTTGGCAGACAAGCAGTATTATAGGAATTGACACAGACAGATTTGCAGATGTAGACCATATAGCAAGAATAGGGCATAGAACTGAGGAAGATTCCAAGGTTAATGAAAGTGGAGAAAAACAGAAGGGATGCGGGGTTGAATTTGAGTGTCTAGATAAAAAATACACACCTAGAAGTGTCTACTTGGAAGTATGAAATATTGGTTGGGATTGGCACTATACTGTCAGGTTCCTGTGAGAAATGAGAGTAGTAAAGCTACACAGCTGGTACTGGCAGGGGTTCACATAGTTTTGTGATACTGCTAACAGGCTCCATTAAACAAAGGACAAGGCTGCAAAGTGAAACACACTGAAATTCTTGATGGAATGGCAAGATCTGCTTTGCCTACTGTTAGCATTTTTTCCTTGGGTTTCTTCCTTTTTTAGGTTGCACAGCAATCTTTGAGCAAAGAACACCAGGAGAATGCACAGTTGAGATCTGAGATAACTGCCTTGCGAGAGACGGCAGAAAAAGTGCAAGTAATGAAAATGGTGTTTGTTACTATATTCTTGAGCTGAAAACTTTGGTGAACAGGATCAATTACTCTGAAAGTTTACTGCACTGAACATCTACTCTATTCTACAGACTTGCCTGTAGTCACATAGGAAGTCTGTGGTAGATCTGAAAGTAGAATTTAAATTATCTGACTTTAGTCCTGTACATTGGCCACCCAGTGGAAGATAAGCATTTCATATTTATTTATTTATTTATTTATTTATTTAAATTTCTACTTTGCCCTTCCTCGAAGACTCAGCTAAAATAAAAAACTATGTATTTATATTTTGAAATATGGATAGTATTCCTGTGATAGCTTGCTGTCATCAGCATTTTAAGACAGAATAAACTTAAGTCCTTTCCCCTTCATTATGCTAGTTCAAGTAAATGATTTGAAAGAAATCGGAGTAGCACTTCAGTGCCAGCAGCTTTAAAAGATGTGTTTGTTTGTAAGTGTCTTGTGGCATTTTTACAGAATGATGCCTTTTGTTGCTTCCTCTAAATAATGGAACTATACCTGAACAATTGACTTCCTTATAGTAGATGTTATGCTGAATCAGACTGGCATTCAGAACTAGAAGTTGTGTGGTGAAGATGGGAGGGAAGAATGATAGGTTTGTGATTAGTAATATTTCCCCCCCCCCGTTGCAGAAAATATACAAAACAAGAAAACATCTCTCTCTCTCCCCCCCTCCCCCTGGTGTGTCTCCCATCTTAGGCCCTGAATGACCAGCTGAATCAGCAGTGTTCTGAATTGAGTGGCACACTTCGGAGCATTTCCATGGAGAATGCTAAGCTCATCTCAGATCATCAGGCTACACTTAAGGTGTGCACCTTAAAATTAAATTATCAAAATTCAGACATTGGCTGGGAAATTGATACAGCAAGAGAGGTTGAGGAGGTGGCTGCGACAAGAAACCAGTTGCCTTTAGGTATCTGGTAGAGTATTTTGTGGGTAGCGGCTCTGAGGTCTAGTCACTTGACAACTGGATTTGACCTTGGAGAAATGTAAGATTATGTTAATTTATGAAATAATTCCATCTGCTCCTGGAATTACAAGCAAATCTCTGATGATATGTAAATCAATGTATGATTTAATTGGGGTGTGTCTAATTGTCCAGATTCGGTCTCTTCATTATGTCAGTTATTTTTATATGTTTCATCTTTGAGAATGTATTCTTTGGGCCAAGACAAATGTCTGTCCTTAAGCCCTTTTCTCTAATCATTGGATGCTGGCATCTACCTATGTTTCTCCTTTGGTCAGTGTTACATAAAAAAACAACTCTTACAGAATTATAGATTTTAGAGATTGAAAATATCTACAAGATCATGTAGTGCACACACATACACACACACACACACACACACACCCCTCCAGCAGGACCAGCTGTACCTAGACCATCCTTGAGAGGCATTTATCTAACCTTATAGACTTCCAGTGATAAGGAATCTACAAGTCACTTGGATGCTACAGTAAAGTGGAACATGAAAATGAATAAGGAAAGTGATATAATATCTAAGATAAGAGAGAGAATATCAAAATCTCCCTAACCAACCAGGCGAGAGATTGTTCTCTGTCATCTTTGTGGCAGCTGTCTTGATAACTGTTTGCACTTTCACAGACATTTCCTTTCCTCCTTTAGACAGAACAGGAGAAGATGATTCAGAAACTGCAGGAACAAGACTTGCTTCTGGATGCTGCCCGTGCCAATATTATGGGAGAGTTACAGAGTGTGCAGAATGAAAAAGCCCAGCTTGAGAGAGAACTGTGAGAGGAGTTTACTTCCCTACTTGCTTTTTGGCCTTATTTGTTGTGTCTTGCTCTCCTTTGTCTCCCCAAGCCTCATACAGGCTCTGTCCTGCTGTATTGCTTTTAAAGCACATTCTTAATGGCATTGGCATTTCACCACTTTCTTTGTTTGATGATCATGGAAGTGAAGTGTAGAACATCAGCTTGGGTGTTGTCTGTCTTGGTCTGCACAGGGAAGCCTTGCATACTGAGCATGCTGACTGCAGGCAGAAAGCATGCTTAGCTGAGGAGACAACAGCCACACAGAAAGAGCTCCTGGAGTCTACCATTGCTAGATTGCGAGGGGAACTAGAGACAGCACTGCAAGAGAGAGGATCTCTCCTGGTGGAGAAGGAGAGCTTTCAGCAGGAGGTAAAAGAAATAATTTGTCCTCCATGTTTTAAAGCTATATTATAGAAATGAACATTAGCGTCTAAATGTTCAGGGTTGATGAATAGTGAGTTATAAACTCAGTATCACTACTTCCTTGGAAAGATTACTTCAAACTATGGATTAAGTCCCTCACTAGGGTTACAGCATCTGTGGATAAGGGTCATGATCATGTTTAGTATTTGATAGAATTCTATTCAAATCTGAAAATGGGATTATAGAATTCTGTTCAAATCTGAAAATGAAATAACACAGGTAACTAGTTAGGGAACTTTTGTCCAAGATTGTAATTGTAGAAAGCATTGATGCTGTGTCCCTCACTACAACTGAGTAGATGTCAGAACCATGGCAAAAGTTGCATTTGAACCTTGTTCAACAGGATAGATTGTTCATTAATTTTACAAACTTGATATTCCAAATCCAAAAACTATGTCTTGAAGTTGATATTCAGCTTGGCTTAATTTTCATGTAATTTGAATACCCATATTTTTAGTGGTTTTCTATAATAAATTCAGGGAAATAAATTTAGGGTCAGGGAAGAAGAGAGAATTTTAACATACCAGAATGACCCTGATATGATCAGCCAAGGGGCTTAGTTATGTCATTCCCTGCCCTGTGATCTGAAACTTCATCAATTGTCAGAACTTCTGCTTGCTGTTACTAGAAAATATAGTTAGGGTAGAGCCTCCCTACCCCCTGCAGTTTCTGCTACCCAAACTGCTACCTTACCTGCTCCCACTGCACCAGACCACCCTGCAACCTGGAAGGAATTCCTGCCCTTGGAAAAACGTGCAGCTTTTAGACACAATAAAAAAAATGCATGGGGCAGGTATGCAATCAAAGAGCACCCTTTGAGTGTGCACAGGGAGACAAAATAGCAGTTTGTGAAAAGATCCTCACCCAGAGGAAAACCCTATCAACCTTGCATTGCCTAAGAGAGAATGGGCATGCAAAGTAGTTTTGCAGGCAGGGAAAGGGTGTTGGTTTCAATACAAACTTTGCGGGCAAAGTCAGCTGCTTCTCAGAGTCAGGGTCTGAGTGAATTCTGGGTAAGATTTTGTGGACTGAGCTCTTAAGATTTAAAGCTGGATTGGGAGAGAAATGCAGTGTCATGGAAACCATCTCTTTGTGCAACCACAGGTTCTCATTTCCTGAAGCTTCTTCACATTTTTACACTCGGGTACAGTGAAGGGCAGTGGAGGAAAGGATTCAGCAAAGGGTCGGGATCTTTCCATTCCAATAAATGTGGAAACCTTAACTCCATTCCCATTCTTTTTGAAGTGATGGTAAAGCAACCTTAAAGTATGTTCTGATTAGTGTTTTTGTTTTGTTTGAGAGAGGAGAGGGAGAGTAAGAGTATAATATGCATATGAAACTAGTAGGACATTGCCATGCCAACCAAAGGGAACCAAATTGATGAAAATACCCTGCTTCCATAATGTTCTAGTGTAGATACATTAATTACGAATGTCAGATTTGGTCTGTGCCCACTGTCTGAAGGAAGTGCCACAATTTCTCTCTTGGAGATATTAATGGATTTTTAGAGTGAAACTACTAGAATATATTTTTGGCTGTAAAATGACTTTATTTTGATTCATTCTGACAGATGCAGAAAAGAGCAAATGAAATAACACAGGAGAATAGCAAACTGGAAGCAGAGCTGACTGAGAACAAGGTACCCCAGAACACAATGGCCTTTCTC
This sequence comes from Sphenodon punctatus, assembly GCA_003113815.1. Classification (NCBI taxonomy): domain Eukaryota; kingdom Metazoa; phylum Chordata; class Lepidosauria; order Sphenodontia; family Sphenodontidae; genus Sphenodon; species Sphenodon punctatus. The sequence continues at coordinate 1,682,733 of QEPC01009281.1, forward strand.
GCACTACTTATTCTGGCACTTTTGCACTATAATCTTTATCTTCTCCGAGCCTCTGAAGGGGAAGAAAGCCTCTTGCTAGTTCTGGTGTGATTTAATGCAGCATAAAATTGTCAGAGGGGCCTTGATCATGGGTACGATGCACGTAGACAAACACGACATAGCAGCAATAGCCTTTAGACTGTACTCCCTCTTTACTAGCAGATGTATTGAATAACCAGGATTCAAGTAGTCTGCAGTTATTTCCACCACCACCACAAAACAATCTGCAAACAGGAAACTCAGATTCTGCAAGCAGAATGTTATGCAATTTAAATCATGCAAATTTTGCATGCAAACTAATTTCCTATCATGCCATGCCATCAGTTTTCAATATCTTTTATCTTACTTTCAAAATACCATATGGATCTATCAGCAGGGGGTTCTTCTTGAAGGTCCTGGATAATCTTCACTTATGGGGATGATCTCTACACTGTCCAGCAGGAGGCAGACTTGATCTTTATGGAGCATGCTCAGTGGGATCATCCTCCTTCGCTCCCCCCAGTTGATCATCTGCCTTCATTCTAGCAGGAGCAGACTCTAGAGGCTCCGCTCCAGAGCTAATTAGAGAGGGGGTGAGGGGCACAGCTCCACAGACAAGCGGAACGGGGGCAGTGGGAGATGTGATTCTTGAGAGCGAACAGAAACTCAGTATCAACTGACTGGAGCTACAAGCAAGATGCCTGACGCTACTATACTTCACTGTATGTTCAGGACCATTATGTTAATTTACACAAACAATATATCTGCAAAGCCGTGCTTGAACAATAAAGGGTGCTCGAAATCCCTATCCCTGTACCAAGATGCCACTCCGCTTCTGAGATGGGCCAAAACAAATCTGCCATCGATCAAGGCACTTCACATAAAAGGAAAGGACAATGTAGAAGCAAACCAGCTCAGTTACCAACAGATTGATCTAGGAGAATGGTCCCTATGCCAAAGGGCATTCGAGATGATAGTGAACCAATTTAGGACTCCAGTTATAGACCTCTTGCTTCTCTGAACGACACAAAAGTTCCCAGCTTCATGACCAGATTCAAGTGCCACAGAGCCCTTGCATACAATGCCCTAAGATAAAAATGTCCTTAAATTCTCCTTTTTAATTGCAGTCACATCAGCTAGTAAATATCTGAGTTAGGGGTGCTATCTGTAGAACAAATTTTTTGTGTTTTTCATAGTCTGTTGTTTTATAGCTGGACCCGGCCTTTATTTCCAAAGTGAATTCACTGTTCTCCTGTATAATCCTCCCGGACGGTCAGTTAAAACAGCAGGGTAGATCCTTGGCACTACCACTAGGAGGCAAACTTCCTGATTTTGTTGGAGCGTGCTCAGTGGGAATCTAGCCCCCAAGTCTCTAGTTGTTTATCTGCCTCACTGCAGATGGGACACAGGCTACTTAGCTCTGTCTAGAGCAGAGCCTTTTCGCAGACTAGACAAGGTTTTTTTAGGGGACTTGGTCTCAGACTGCCTTTACGGTGTCGAGAAGGGAGGAATTCCCTCTCTGTTCACCCCCCTCCCTAGGAAGGGAACAGGAGGACTTCTATCCAGGCGCTTCCCTTTCAGCAGGAGCGGGAGGCCAGAAAAGCGGGATGCTAGCTGCTGTGTCGCAGAGACCCCTACCCCTCAGAATCCCCCCAACAACACCAGAAAAGTCTCGCTTGCTTCCTGCCCGACAGGCTGCAACACTAGTGTGGTGACGAGGAAAGCAAAACCTAAAGCCGGCTGGCTACGCAGCCTCCACCAGCCGCACCCTTTCCCCAGAGGGTATACAGCAGCCCCAGCAGGGGTCCAGCTGAGTCAGCGCCAGCAGCGGCGGGGATCAATCTACCAGAGCCAGCCTTCCCTCCCAGGATGATGGCAACGACCAGGGGGTGTGCACAGGAGGCTGCTGCTGAAACCGCAGAGGTAGCAGTAAGTCCCCCACCTGCCATGTCTCCTCCCCTCCCCCCAGCAGACCTTCACATGCAGGAAAACTTAAAGGAATTAAAAAGGAAGTGTACCCTACAAAGCTAACAGGGAAGGGGTGTCCTTTCAAGGGCTGGTCCCAGCCAGGGGGTAAAGGGAAGCTTCCCTTCTTAAAAAAAAACCCCTCAGAGGGGCCAGGGCCCTAGACGCTCCCCACTTCTCAGGGGCAGCTTTAAAAGAGGTTATCTCTTCCCATTCCTCTGAAGAGGAGGAGGGTGCTGGCGCTGCTAGGGCCACAGACTCCAGATCCTCTGCCCCAAAGGGGGGGAAAAAAGGAGGGAAGCTCCCACCAAGACAGTTCAGCGAGGGGGAAGAGGGAAACTCTGACGCTATTAACTGGGAGGACTAACAGGCCTCTGAACAGGGAGATAGTTATTCCTCTCCAGAAGAGGGAGAAATAGAGGAGCCAGTGATAGAGGCCTCATCAGACCCAGACAGGGAATTCCCTTCTAAATACATGGACCAAATCTTCCAACTAGTAATCAAAGCCCTCCACTTCAGGGAAAAGAAGGACAAATGCGAGTCCTCTGAGTCTTTGGAGGATGAAGCAGAGAGAGAGAATACATCCCTAGGCCTAGATCCAAGGACAAGGGCATGGTTCTAGATAAAGCTTATGAGAAAATAATTTTAAAAGAGTGACAGCTCCCTAATAGGTCACACAAAATGACCAAGACCCTGGAATCCCTCTACCAAGAGCCTTCACCAAGAGCAGAAAAACCCTACTAGCCACCCCTAAGGTGGATGCCACTGTGGCCTTTTTGGCCCGGAATTCTGTATTTCCCCACCGAGGGAGAGTGTTACCAACCTGAGGAAGAACTTTGAGGAAATCTCCTCTGTCATTAAAATGACCACCATCACCTCCTACTTCTCTAGAGCCCTAATGACTTGGGTTACACGAGCCAGGGGCCAGCTAGCCTATGCCTTCATAGCTGATTCATCTATGGACATTCTGTGGTGGGCATTCAGGGCTGCAGCATCCAATGCAGCTGCCTGCCGTCGCTCAGGTCATGGAAAGGAGACACTACCGCCAAAAGCACCCTGGTCAGGGGCCCTTTCCAAGGGACTAAGCTATTTGGAGTATGCTTGGACAAGGTCCTAGCTGATGCCTCTGATAAAACCAAAAAGCAGACATTGCACAGAGGTTTGCCATCTCAAGAAAGCCCTTTTGTCCCTTCAGTACAGGCTATTCACCAGCAGGTGGTGGTAGAAGACCATACTACATCCACAAAGGAAATTCTCAGAGAAACAAGCCTAGATGTTACAGACAAAAAGGGGCAGGAACCCATCGGCCAAAGCAGGGCCAGGACTCCTCCCGTTCTAAAACCAAGGCATGACTACATATCCTCATGCGATCAGGACCCAACTGCCCTAGGGGGCAAACTAAAATTGTTTGCAGAACAATGGCAGACAGCAACTTCAGATGCATGGGTCTTTCACACAATCCAACAGGGATATGCAATAGAATTCATGCAATCCCCACTAAACTATTTTTGTGTCTCTCTAGTCTCATGCAACCCAGAAAAACACCCAGCGATGCAGGAGGAAATCGACAGGCTGTTATCCATAAAAGCCATACAGCCCGTTCCGCACAGAGAAGACAGACAAGGACTCTACTCCATCCTCTTCTGTGTCCCAGAAAGTCAGAGGATTGGCGGGCAGTGCTGGATCTCAAAATCCTAAACTGATCAATCCAAGTCCAAAAAATCAAGATTGAGACCCTGTATTCCATCTGTCTCACAATCTCCAAGGACGAGTGACTGACTTCACTTGACCTCAAGGAAGCGTACCTACATGTACCCATCCTGCCATAACACAGACAGTGGCTTAGGTTCACCTATGCCCGCCATCACTGGCAATACACAGCTCTCCCATTTGGACTTGCCACCTCTTTGAGAACATTCATGAAGGTGCTCATCACGAACCTGCGTAAAGAGGGGATCAAGATTCACCCATATCTTGACGGCATCCTCATCAGATCAGATCACCATCCAGAGACAAAGCGATAGAGGTTGTGCAGAGAACAGTCCAATATCTAAAAGATCACAGCTTTGTCATCAACTTCAAAAAGAGCCACATGACACCGACACAAGCCCTCTAACACCTTGGGGTGATATTGGACACCAGAAATTTCAGAGTGTTTCTCACAGCACAAAGACAAGAGAAACTAATCAGCCTTCTATATCAAGTCAATTCATGACGCAAGGTGCACCTAAAGAAGCTTGCCAGCCTCCTCAGTCTCATGATATCATGCCTGGGAATTCTTCAGTGGGCAGATTTTATGCCAGGCCTCTGCAGCGCTTCCTCTGTCCATGGCAGGATGACCTCACAGAAGGCAGAAAGCCATGGATAGATGTACCCCCAAGGCTGAAAGCATCGTTCCACTGGTGGACAGCAGAGAAAAGTTTTCAGCCTGGGGTTCCCTTGTCAGACCTGGACAGGATCACAACGACCACAGACGCGAGCCTCCAAGGATGGGGAGTTCACACTCAGCAACACTCCAGACAAGGTAAGTGGTTACAGTGGGAGTGCAAACACCACATCAACTGGTTGGAACGACGGGCAATCTACCTAGCCCTAAAGGGCCTAGCTAAAGAGATCAGAGGAAAACATGTCCTTGTCTACACGGACAACATGTAGCGAAGGCATATATCAACCACCAGGGGGACTCCAGGTCGGAATCCCTTCATCTCCAAGCATCACTCTTGATTCTGTGGATGGAACACAATCTGCTAATTTTTGGTATTAGTCCACATCAAGAGGATTACGAATATAAGAGCGGACTGGTTGAGCTGAGAGACAGTAGATCCTGGAGAGTGGTCCCTCGGTCAGCAAGCATTCAAGACGATCATTTGGACCATCGACCGCCCAGTGACGGACATGTTTGCAGCAGCAAACAACGCAAAAAAAAATAATTTCATTTCCCGATTCCCGGATCACAGGGCAGTAACATTCTATGCACTGAACTGGCCCTGGCCTCGGGGTCTCACATATGCTTCCCTCCATTCCTGCTCATAGGCAGGATGATAGCCAAAATCAGGAAGGAGATAGGCTTCCATGGTTCACGGACCTGCAACACCTGAGCCCGCAGCCTCCTCTCCACCTCCCAGAAGAACCCAATCTTCTGTCACAAGGCCCTCTCCTGCATGACAACTCAGGCCTCCTGAAACTAACAGCCTGGAGATTGAACAGAGAGCCTTGAAGAAACTGGGATACTCAAGGCAGGTGCTGGATACATGCTGCAATCCAGAAGACCTGCTACTAAACGCATATACCAAGGGACTTGGGCCACCTTTGCCTGATGGTGTGAGAGCAAGAGCATTAGACACACCAGGGCCCTCCTTAGGGCTATACTAGAGTTCCTCCAGGAGGGATTAGACAAGTGGTTGAAACGCAACACGCAAAGACAGGTAGAAGCCCTCAATAGTGTCCTATGCACAGTTCAGACTGTCAGAGTAGCTAGACATCCCCATGTCATTAGTTTCTTAAAGACTGCAAGAGTTCTCTCTCCGTCGGTGGCAAACTGATTCCCCTCATGGAACCTAAATCTAGTTTTATGAGCGCTTACCAAAACACCCTTTGAGCCCCTCTGGGAGGTCTCTCTTTACTATCTGTCCATTAAACTGGCCTTCCTGATAGGCATCACTTCAGCCAGGAGAGTTTCTGAACTTAGCGCCCTCTCCATTGACCCAGTCTTCTGCTCCTTTAAGGACTGGAGTCCTCAGTAACCCTCCGGTTGGATCCAGCTTTCTGTCCTAAGGTTGACATCCGCTTTCACCAAGAACAGGACGTAGTGCTTGCATCCCTTTGCCCTAGTCCGACCCACCCACAGGAACGGGTCTGGCACAACCTAGATGTTCGTAGAGCAGTGAAGGTGTTTCTCGACAGGACTGGCCCTTTCAGAAAATCTTCAGCTCTTTTCATGGCCTACAACCCTCAGTGTAGGGGTCTTCAAGCATCCAAAGCTGTAATTTTGCACTGGATGTCACTCTGCATTACAAGGCATATAAAGCGGAAGACCACCTGTGGGGAAAGAAGAACTGTGAGTACAAGGGGGCTGGGGGAGTCTAGAAGCCTAGGTGCCCAGACTGGGGGCTCTGGCCTGATTTCCCCCCCCCCTCTGCCTGCACCCGGAAGTAGCCCGGGGGGACATTAAAGGGAGCCGCCTGCCGGGAAGCACAGAAACTCACCATCCACTTGGCTGCCGCTGCTGTTCCTGCTGGGGCTGGTCCCGCGTCACTGCCGCTGCTCTGGGTTCCCACCGACCACCTGTGGGGAAGGAAGAACTGTGAGTGCAAGGGGGCTGGGGGAGCCTAGAAGCCTAGGCTTCCAGACTGGGGGCTCTGGCCTGATTCCCCCTCCCCCCCCCGCCCGCACCTGGAAGTAGCCGGGGGGACATTAAAGGGAGCCGCCTGCCGGGAAGCACAGAGACTCAACATCCACTTGGCTGCCGCTGCTGTTCCTGCTGGGGCTGGCCCCGCGTCATTGCTGCTGCTCTGGGTCCCCGCCGACCACCTGTGGGGAAGGAAGAACTGTGAGTTCAAGGGGACTGGGGGAGCCTAGAAGCCTAGGCACCCAGACTGGGGGCTCTGACCTGATTCCCCCCTCCCCGCACCCAGAAGTAGCCCGAGGGACATTAAAGGGAGCAGCCTGTGGTGGGGCCTGTAGGGGGACCAGTGGGGTTACTATGTTGGTGAACTGTTCTGTTCAGGTTTTAAGGGGAGAGGGGGGTGGGGAGGGACAGTTTGGGATGAGGGGAGGGGGAGGTTACCCCAGCATCGAACCCTGGTGGCAGCAGGGGAATATGCCGGGTGGGGGACCACTTGGTGGCAGCAGGTGGGGGGTGTTGCCCAACTCCCGGTGGCAGAGGGAGGAGGGACAAGGGGGAGGAGATACCTCGGATGCCGACCCCTGGTGGCAGCAGTGGGTTCGGCCGGAGGAGGGGAGGGGTCAGGATGGACCAGGTGAGGGGTAGGGGTCAGGTGTTTGATTTGGCGGAGGGCAAGCTTGGGGTGCTGCTGGTATACCGGACCCCTTCCTGTCCAGCAGCTTCCCTTGCCACTCTAGCAGAGCTGGCCTCGGAGGTGGCGCTGAACTCCTCCAGGACTTTGGTCCTGCCGACGCCGGCCTTGTAGGAGTGGAACGTGAGTTCATGGCCGCCATGGTAACCATGGACTTGTCCCAGATGGTCAACTGGCCAACCCATGTGCGGGGGCATATCCTCGATCTGGTCTTCTGTTCTGGCCTTGAGGCGGGTGGTCCGTTAGTGGGGGATGTAAGAGTTACGCCCTTGTCATGGACGGACCGTTATCTCCTACAGGCCAGCCTCTCAGCGCACCCCCCCAGAAGGGGAATGGACCAGTTAGGTTGGTCCACCCTCGGAGGCTGATGGAACCACAGCGATTCCAGGAGGCTCTGAAGGAGTTAACTCTAGACCCTGATGGCCACTCTGCTGATGTGCTGGTCTAGCATTGGAACACCTTTCTGTGGGAGGCCATTGACAGGGTGGCTCCGAGATGTCCTCTGTCTCATCACCGCAGGGCCCCTTGGTTTACTGAGGGGCTGCGGTGTATGAAACAGGTAGGCAGGAGACTGGAGCGATGCTGGCATTGGACTTGCTCTGAATCTGATCGACTTCTCCATAGGGCCTCCATAGGGCCTATTTGCGGTCCTATGTTGAGGCTGTGAGGGCAGCAAAGAAAGAGTTCTTTGTTGCCCTCATAGCATCTACGAAGTTGCATCCAGCGGAGCTGTTTCAGGTGGTGCGGGGTCTGGTCAGATCGGCCTCCCTCCACCTGGACGGGGACTTGTCCCAGGCCCGCCGTGAGGAGTTTGCCATCTACTTCGCAGACAAGATCACTCAGATCCAGAGTAACTTTGATACCGGGTTGGAAGCAGTAGGTGAGGAGCACGAGGTTCTGGAGGCACCATCTGGTCGATCTTTTTGGGAGGAGTTTCGGGAAGTGATGCCAGCCGATGCGATGGATGTCCTGGGGTCTGTTAGAGCCACAGGTTGTGAATTAGATCCATGCCCGTCCTGGTTGGTGAAAGCTTCCAGGGAGACGTTGGGGACGGTGCTGGCGAGGGTGATAAACGCATCCCTCCAGCAGGTGAGGTTGTCGCCCAGTCTCAAGGAGGCTGTGTTGCGCCCCCTTCTGAAGAAGCCATCTCTGGATGTGGGTGCACTCGCCAGCTGCCGCCCCGTCTGTAATCTTCCCATTTTAGGGAAGGTTATTGAACGGGCAGTGGCACTGCAGCTCCAGGCGCATCTGGATAGTATCGGTTTCCTTGACCCTTTTCAGTCTGGGTTCCGCCCCAGCTATAGTACTGAGACGGCGTTGGTGGCCTTGGTGGACAATCTCCACCGGGGGATGGATGCAGGATGTTCAACATTTCTGATCCTGCTAGATCTCTCGGTCGCTTTTGACACCGTGGACCATGGGCTGCTGTTGAGATGGCTGCGAGACCTGGGGGGTCTGGACGGGACCGTCCTTGGGTGGTTCGGCTCATTCCTCTCAGGGAGAAGCCAGCAGGTGGTATTGGGGGCTGGAACATCAAGCCCCCGCGCCTTGACCTGCGGCGTTCCGCAGGGTTCGATCCTGTCTCAGTTACTATTTAATGTATATATGCAGCCCCTGGGGGAGATCGTGAGAGGGTTCGGGGTGCGATGTCACCAATATGCTGATGATACTCAGCTGTACCTCTCGTTTTCAACTGACCCAGGTCCTGCTGTCTCGATACTTTCCCAATGTTTGAAGGCCGTGGCGGATTGAATGCGGCAGAGCAGACTGAAACTGAATCCCGATAAGACGGAGGTGATAGTGGTGGAAAGGACAAGGGGGGTGCTGGCTCCTCCGGTGGGGCGGGGGTCTTCCCTCCTGTAGCCCAGCAGGTTCGGAGTCTGGGGGTGGTGTTGGATTCAGACCTCCGTCTGGATCAGCAGGTGGAGGCAGTGCCTAAAGCCACTTTCCGCCAGTTGTATCTAGTACGGAGGCTCCATCCATACATCTCTGGGCCTGACCTGGCCACTCTCATCCATGCCTTCGTCACCTCGAGATTGGACAACTGCAGCACACTCTACGTGGGGCTTCCCTTGTTTCTGGTCCGGAGGCTGCAGCTAGTGCAGAATGCGGCAGCCCGTCTCCTTACAGGGACGGGTCGGCGGGAGAACATAACACCTGTGCTCTGCACTTTGTACTGGTTGCCTATAGCGTACCGGGCCTGATTCAAGGTGTTAGTCTTGATCTATAAAGCCCTACACGGTCTCGGTCCCTCATACCTCGGGGACTGCCTCGCCCTCTGCGTCTCAGAGCGATCCCTGCGGTCTACCGGGGGTGCCTTCTTGGAGATCCCCCGTGTTGGGTGGGGGGCCCACAATGGAATGGGCGTTCTCGGTGGCTGGGCTGCGACTCTGGAATTTCCTCCCGGAGGAAGCTCGCCTGGCCCCGGGTCTGCTGGTGTTATGCTGAGCCTGCAAGACCTGGCTGTTTGCCCAGGCCTTCGGAGGGGAGGGTGGGAGGGAGGGGTAGGTGGGCGGGGGGGGGAAGATGCTTTTTAAAAAAAAAATGTTTTTAATATGTTATGATTGTGATTGCTTTTAGTGTTGTAAGCCGCCCCGGGATGCCATAGGCATGAGGGGGCGGCTAATAAGTATAACAAAATAAATTAAGATAAGCCTCCTCCATAAAAGGTTTTTACCCACTTCCTAAGAGGGGTAGCCACCTCTCAGTGCAGCTTCTTATGGAGAAATATGCCAAGTAGCCACCTGGACCTCAGTCCATATGTTCACCAGACACTATAAAATTCCTCTTCGGGACTTGGCTGAGGTGGTCTTTGGGAGATGACTACTTCAGGCGGTTCTGTCATTTCTTCTGCCTCACACATTCTCTTTCTTCCCTCCTCCCCCCCCCCCCCCCTGTTTTGAGGTCTTACCTTATGGGACACTGCTTTGGAATGTCCCTACTGTTCTAACTGGACGTCCAGGAGGACTATACAAGAGAAGGGAAAATTGGGTTCTACCTTGTGAATTTTCCTTCTACGGATAATCCTCCTGGACAGCCAGTTCCCACCAGAGTGAGAGTGAACTCTGGCGGGCCTGAGCAAACGTCTTACACCCACATCGTTCCAGGACATCCTTGACACACACCCTGTTGGTCATGGTAGCCCACTGTTTGGGGCTTGGTGTCAGTCATTTTATTTTTTCTTGTTCTCATATTAAAGTTATTCCCTAGTATAGAGTTAAAGTCAGATCCTTAGCATTAGAGTAAGTGAGGTCTTGGGAAATATTGGAGACTAGGGGGCTAGATTTCCACTGAGCATGCTCCAGCAAAATCAGGAAGCATGCCTCCTAGTGGTAGTGGTGGGGATCTACCCTGCTGTTCTAACTGGCTTGTCCAGGAGGATTATCCATAGAAGGAAAATTCACAAGGTAAGAACCCAATTTTCCTTTTCATTGTTCACAAGAAATTGTTTTACCTTCTTTTTGCCCATGACTGGATCATGACCTGGAAAATTTTGGGACTTTTTGGATATGCGTAGAGCCCTTAAGATCTATTTAAATAGCGCTTCTAGTTTTAGACAGTCCTTGGCTCTTTTTGTCACACATGGACCTGGCTCTTGGGGCAGTAAGGCCTCTAAGACAGTTATTTCTAGATGGATAACTGCAGCTATATCTGAGGCGTACAGGGTGAGAGGGATTCTGCTAACTCAGCATATTTGGGTCCACTCAGTACTAGGAGCTGCTATTTTAGCAGCTTTCCAGTCTAGAGCATCTTATGAGGAAGTGTGTAGAGCCACTACTTGGAAGTTACTACATGCTTTGATTCGTCATTACAAGATTCACACAAAAAATTCACCTGAAGTGGCTTTTGGCCAAAGGGTACTAAAGGGGATTATAGACTAACCGTTATTGGTATACAGACAATTATGAATCTGTTTACCCATCCCTGTTTTTAGATGGGGGTACCTCTCTGTTACATTCCCATAAGTAAGGACGATCCAGGACTTTTGAGGAGAAAGGAAACTTAGCACTTATCTTGTGTATTTTCCTTCTAGAAGGAGGTCCTGGTTTAATAATTTAATAATGATAATAAAACACACAACAACCACATGGTGTTTGGTTTCTCTGAAAGGAAAGAAAGGAAAACCATAGGATGCTTGGGATATATTATTTAAGTTAGTGTTTTTTCAGACTTTTGGCTTTTTCACAACTGGGGCAGTGAGGGAGGATGATCTCACTGAGCATGCTCCATAAAGATCAAGTCTGCCTCCTGCTAGATAGAGTGGAGATCATCCCCACAAGTGAGAACTATCCAGGACCTTCTTCTAGAAGGAGAATTCACAAGGTAAGGGCTAATTTTCCTTTCTTTCCCTTGAGGGGCTGTGGCACAAGGCCCCAGAGGTCCAGAATATATACCAGCAGCTCACAGTGCCGGCACTCCATTGGGTACCTCACTGTGCTCCCCATTCAGGCTGTGATTCTGTGCTGACAGAGGCAGTTTCTGCAACAGTTTGGCCAAATGCAAAATTCTGCAAAATATCTTCAGTCACAACAGCACAGAATCCATAGACATTGCAAATAATTGGTGGTAACAACAGTGGAAGGTGTAATAAAGGCAGTGGAAGACTGCCTTTTTGTGGGTTATTTTGCGGAGAAAATCGCTTGTATTCAACAAGACTTTGATGCCGCACTTAATACAGTGGAGGATGCAGAGGTTGTAGAAACTCCGACTTGTCCAATTTTGTGGGATCACTTTCAGTTGGTGACACCCACTGATGTGGTGGGTGTGCTTGGGGTGGTTTGAGCCACCTCTTGTGCAATAGATCCGTGCCTGTCCTGGCTGGTTAAGAGATGCCGGGAGACAATGGGGCCGCTGCTGACCGGGGTGGTCGATGCCTCCCTATGGGAGGGCAGAGTGCCGGGCTGCCTCAAGACGCGGAGGGCGGTGGTGCAGCCTCTGCTCAAGAAACCATCACTTGACGCTGACTCCCTTGCCAGCTATTGGCCTGTTTCTAACCTTCCCTTTTTAGGGAAGGTTATTGAACGGGTCGTGGCTCAGCAGCTCCAGGGGCATCTTGACTGCGTCAGTTATCTTGATTCTTCTCAGTCTGGGTTTCGTCCGGGTCATGGCACTGAGACAGCATTGGTGGCTTTGGTGGATGATCTCCGCCGTGAAAAGGATAGGGATCGCTCGACCCTATTAGTCCTGTTAGATCTTTCGGCAGCATTTGATACCATTGACCATGAGACGTTCGTGACGCGCCTGCGGGACAGTGCAGGAGTGGGCGGGATCGTTCTTGAATGGTTCCGCTCATTCCTGAACGCTCATTCCTCTGCGGGTGGTACTCGGTGATTGTTTTTCATCTTACCGAAACCTCTCGTGTGAGGTTCTGCAGCGTTTTGTTTTGTCCCCTCTCCTGTTCAACGTGTATATGCAGCTGCTCAGCGAGGTGATCAGAGGGTTCGGGGTGAGGTGTCATCAGTATGTGCATGACACCCAACTGTATCTCTCATTCTCGACTGACCCAGGCCCGGCTGTCTTGGTGCTTACCCGGTGTCTGGCAGCTGTGGGGGACTGGATGAGGGCTAATCGACTGCGTCTGACAAGACAGAGGTGATGTTAGTGGGTAAGTCGTTAGAGTTAACAGCTCCCTCGGTTGATGGGATCTGTCCTCCACTGACTTCCCAGGTACGGAACTTGGGGGTGCTCCTCGATGCGCAGCTCCTCCTGGATCTCCAGGTGGAGGCTGTGACGAGGAGTGCCTTCCGCCAGTTACATCTGGTGCGGTTCCTGACCTGGTCACGATCATCCATGCTTTTATTACCTCTTGGCTAGACTACTGTAACGCGCTCTACATGGAGCATCCTATGGTGACGGCTTGGAAGCTGCAACCGGTGCAGAATGCAGAGGCCCGGCTCTTGGTGGGGCTGAGCCGCTGGGAGCACATTACACCAGTGCTCCGATCTCTGCATTGGCTGCCAATGGTCTTCCGGGCTCGATTCAAAGTGTTGGTTTTGACCTATAAAGCCTTATAGGGCCTGGGCCCTGCCTATTTGCGAGATCGCCTCACTCCTCGGGTTCTAGACCGGCCCCTTTGGTTGTCTGGGGGCGCCGTGTTGGAGGTCCCTCGGATCTCCTGGGGGGCCACGCAGGATAGGGCGTTCTTGGTGGCTGCACCACGCCTTTGGAATTCCCTCCCGGTGGGGGCCTACCTGGCCCTGGACCTCCCAGCCTTTCGTAAGAATTGTAAAACCTGACTGTTCCCTCAGGTGTTTGGTGAGGGAGAGGGGTAAGGGTTGGATGGGGGTGGGGGGATTGGGAGGGTGGAGTGGGTTTTTTCCCTTGTTTTTATTATTGTTATTAGTATTGGGAGATGATGTTTTAACTTGTTTTATAGTATTTTATATTTATTGTTGTTAGCCACTCCAGGCTGCCTGTGGCAGGAGGGGCATGAGACAAAATTCTTAAAATAAATAAATAAATAAATAAATAAATAAGACCAGAGTCTTGTTTTTGCTGCTGTTCTACCTAGGATTAGACATCTTAGTGGTAAAAACACCAGCCCTTCATCTACATTACAGCTTCCACTTACTATTACTAGTGGTAGATTATACCTGTGAACATTTCTAGTCTTAAATAGGCCCAGTTTGACACCTTATAATTCAGTCTCTTATTGATAAATGGAGGGAGGTGGGGTTTCTACCAGAGATGAATGATTATTGTGAGAGAATCTCAATGGTAGCTTGGTGATCCCACACTCCTTAGCAACATTCTCAAGCCCTGCTGGGGCTGCTAGGGCCTAATGTGCAAATAGAGGCTAAGGGAAGTGAATGGTTGAATCTGCAATACAAACTTCAGTTAAGTTGTAGCATAGTTACTGCTGAGCTAGCTTGCCTGTCTGACTTGTTTGCTGCTTGAAAGAAGAATAAAAATTAGTGGCTCTGAGAGAAAGACCAGTGTATAATCCACATATTGCAGGTTAACGTTTGGCTCAATGATGTGGAAGCCTTAAAGTGGCATGATTAACGATTCTTTCATCTCTTTTGAAGCTTGAAATAGGTGCTATGAGAGCCACATTTCAGACACTAGAGGAGGAAAACAAGCGGTTGATGGATCGAGTTGCTGCACTAGAACACCAGCAGGTAATCTCCACTCAAGTGCCAAACGGTGGTTTAAGCAAATTAGCCTGACCACATAGTGTAGCCCTGTGCCCAGGTTTGAAATCAGAAGAATGCAAGAGAGGAGGACGACAAAGCTATAATGCAACAGAAATATTTTATTTTTAGTTCCATTTTTCAATTTGCTTTCAAGTGTGGGAAGGTTTAATCCCTGAGGAGGGGTTCAGAGAAATCACCAGGTGCCTCTTTCCCCACTGGGCGTGGCGCCCCCGAAGAGTGGGCATACCAACCCCCCAGCGGGTGCTGGCTATAGGTCCTCTTGGACCCTAATCCCCGCTACGACCATGGGCGGGCTATTTATAGTACGGGCCAGGCCAGGGGTGGGCTCGAGCGCGTCGCTCTGAGCTCCCTCCCCCCCTCAGGAGAACTGAGGATATAAGTGGGAAAAGGCAAAGTCGGAGGCGGCACTGAACCCGGCAAGCAGCTCCCAGTCCCACGCCGACAAGAGAGGCTCCCCCATCGCTCGCCCTCCGCTTCCCGTGACTCCCAGCCTGGTGTGCGGTGGCAGAGCAGGTGCCAACCTTGAGCACCCTACCGCGGTGCTGAGCCCGGCAGCCCAGCACTCCACAGTGGCAAGAGAGGCTCCCGGATCGCTCACACTCCGCTTCCCGCAGCTCCCAGCCCGGTGTGCAGCGACAGAGCAGGCCCTGCCTCACCACCCCTCCCCCGCTTAGTCTGCACTGTGGAGGCGGGAAAACAGACAAAATGGCCACCAGGAGAAGAATGGTGGTGGCGGGCAGAGGCAGAAGCAGCAGTGGGCGCAGCAAGTATCAGCCCCCCGTGTACCCCCCCTGCGTCCCAGGACCCCCACATGGAGGTGCTCTGACGGCACTGGCAACACCGCATTACCCTTTGGCCTCGCTTCCTCGCCAAGAATGTTCACGAAGGTACTGGTGATCCTCATTGCGAACCTATGAATGGAGGGGATCAAACCACCCCTATCTTGACGATATTCTAATTCGGTCACAGTCTTACGAACAGGCTCTATGAGATGTCCACAGATCTGTCACGTATCTGCAGGAACACGGCTTTGTGGTCAATCTCAAGAAGAGCCACCTCGTCCCCTCACAGACCCTGGAACACCTGGGGGTGATCCTGGACACTGCCAGGTACAAGCTCTTCTTGACACAACAGAGGCAACAAAAACTCCGCCTCTTGATCCACCGTATTGTGAAGTCACGGAAAACCAGGCTCAAGGTTCTCACAAGGCTGCTGGGCGCCATGACCTTCTGCTTGGGAATCCTCACCTGGGCCAGATTTCACTCCAGGCCCCTCCAGAGGTTCCTCCGCCCGTGGCAGGACACTCTGACGCAAGGGGGAAACTCATGGATCACGGTGCCAGTGGCCCTCAAGGAGTCCTTCCACTGGTAGACGCAGCCAGACTGCTTTGAGCCCGGGGTCCCACTCTCCAACCCAATCAGGACAATGGTGACGACCGATGCAAGTCTGTCAGGCTGGGTGGGCGCACTCGCAAGGCAGGACAAAACAAGGCAAGTGGCTCCCTTGGGAAAGGAAACATCACATCAGTTGGTTGGAACTTCGAGCGATTTACCTAGCGCTGGCTCCGATCCTTCGAGGCAGGCACGTATTGGTTTACACGGACAATACAGTAGCAAAAGCCTACATAAACCACCAGGGATGATCACGGTCCGACTCCCTCCATGTTCAGGCAACCACCCTCATCAAATGGGCGGAGAGCAACCTCATCTCCATCAGGGTGATCCACACCAAGGGCCAAAAGAACAGAGGTCGATTGGCTAAGCAGGGTAGAAATCGACCCAGTGGAATGGTCTCTCCATCCGCCAGCTTTTTAGGCGATAACCAATCACTTCGAACACCCGGAGGTCAACCTGTTCGCAGCCCCAGCCAGTGCAAAGGCACAAATATTTGTATCCCGGTTCCTAGAGTGACTGCTTTCGATGCTCTGAACATAACCTGGCCGCAGGGGCTACTGTATGCCTTCCCTCCTTTGCCTCTCATACACAGAACCGTGGCAAAAATCAGTAAAGAGCAGGCAACCATCATCCTAGTGACCCCCCTACTAGCCACAGAGACCGTGGTTTGCAGACATCCAGGAGCTCAGCGCAGAACCACCTCTCAGACTCCCAAACCTACCCGACCTTCTGTCGCAGGGCCCTATCATACACAGCAGCCCAGGAGCCCTGAAACTGACAGCGTGGAAGTTGAAAGGAGGACATTGAGAAAGTTGGGCTACTCCTGCCAAGTCCTAGACACCATGGGCTACCTTTGCTAGGTGGTACGAAAGGAGGGAAGTTAGACCAGTAGGGCTCTTCTCAGGGTTATCCTAGAATTCTTACAGGAGGGTTTAGATAAGGGGTTGAAACCGAACACCTTTCAAAGACAGGTAGCGGTGCTTATCAGCATGCTATGCACGGTTCAGGGGTGCAGGGTAGCCAGGCACCCCCATATTCTTGTTTTCTTAGGGCAGCAAGGGTCATCTCCCCTCCGGTAGTTCACCGTTTCCCTACCTGGAATTTAAATCTCCTCCTTAGGGCTCTTACCAAGGCCCCCTTGGAACCTCACTGTACTACCTTAAGCTGGCTTTTGTCATGGGCATTACATCAGCTAGGACAGTCTCCGAACTTAGTGCCCTCTCCTCGGATCCTAATCTATGCTCCTTAAGGAGTCAGCTGTGGTCCTCAGAATAGTCCCAGCTTTCTGTCCCAAGGTGGACATCTGTTTCCATAGAGAACAGGAGATAGTATTGCCCTCTTACTGTCCAAATCCAACTCACCCTCTGGAGAGGGTCTGGCACACCCTAGATGTGAAAAGAGCCCTCAGGGTATACCTTGACAGGACAAGGCCATTCAGGACGTCTTCGGCCCTCTTTGTCTCTTATAATCCTCAAAGGAAAGGCATGAAAGCTTCCAAAGCCGTAATCGCGCGTTGGATGACACTGCATTACCGAGGCTTACAAGGCAGAGGGCAAGTCCCCCCCCCCCCCGGGGGTATTTGCACATTTCCTCAGGGGAGCAGCACCTTCAGGCCTTCAGAAATGCTGCTTCCTATGGGGAAATCTGCCATGCTGCAGCTTGGTCTTCAGTGCATTCTTTCACGAAACACTACAAGATTCCACTGCAAAATTCAACTGAAGCGGCCTTCGGGAGACGGGTCTTACAGGCAGTGCTATAAGGAGCATGATTACCTCCTTCTGCCTTGTGATTCTCTTCTACCTCCCTCCGTTTTGTCCCTCCCTGAAATGTAGGACTGGGGCACTGCTTTGGTACGTCCCTACTGTCCTGACTGGACGTCCAGGAGGATCCCCCTGGAGAAAGGAAAATTGGGCTCTTACCTCTGAATTTTCCTTCTGTGGGGGATCCTCCTGGATGGCCAGTCCCGTCCAGAGTGAGGTCTAACTCTATGGTGACTGGCCTGGGATGAGTTATCTGGTCCTGGCCACCCCTATCTCCCCTTCCGGGGGAGTGGAGCAGGGTGATATAGTTGGTCCCGTTTGGACCTTGGGAGTAGCTCGTAGTTAGAGAATTATAAGTAGCTTAATAGAGTATCAAGTAGCCTAAGAGTTGAGAGTATAGCTTTATACAACTGGAGAGCTGAGGATAGATCCCTCTGAGCATGCGTCACAAAAATTGATTATCTGCCTCCTACTGGCAGTGGACGGGATCTACCCTACTGTCCTGACTGACCGTCCAGGAGGATCCCCCACAGAAGGAAAATTCAAAGTTAAGAGCGCAGTTTTCCTTTCTGTTTCCTTACGTATATTGGACCTTAGACTACACCCACTACTGTGTTGTATCTAGCTCTCCTGACCTGTTTTAACACTAGTACTGAAATACCAGTGTAGACCGGCTGCCATTATTTTTACCACAGTCGTGTAATCAGAACTCAAAGCTAGGCTAGATTACACAGTAATGAAAACACTGGTAGTCTGTCTACACCAGTACTTCAAGCAGCACTGATGCTAGTGAGAGATGCTAAATGTCATGCTAGTGGAAGAATTTAAAGAAGCATCTCTGTGTAGACAGGTTGCAAGGAAGCTAAACCGATCCCCACTGTGGTGGCTTTTGGATGGCAAATCTCAACATTTTGAGTTGGACTACAATAGATGACAAGCTTATTTTTCTAAAAAAAAGATCACAACTTCTGTGTAAGGTTATGAATAATTACAATGTGCTGTACCTTAAAATGGCCTCACATGTTTTTCCAATTCTATGTTCTTTTCTTTCCTCCGTAACCTACTTTTAATTCTAACACATTTTTTTGTCTTTGCTTCCATCCTCTTCCAATGCCTTCTGAGCTTCCTTGCCCCACTTCCAGAGTCCAAGCTCTTCTGTCCTGCTGCTTTCTGGCTGCCCATGCTCCACTGTAGGATCATTGATCATGGTGTCACCTATGTGGGCGAGGCAGTCCGTGCCTGCTCTTCCTGCAGGCAGAGGTGGTTTAGTAGCAAGGTGGCATGGCCGTATCTTTCTTCCTTCTGCTCTGCTGTTGTACTTGATGAGAGCGATTAAAACTTGTTTCAGCTGAATAATTGTACAAAACAAGGAGAATAAAGACAGTACTAAACTTTAGTTGGGACAAAGCTAAAATTCAGGAAAAGGCAAGCTACTGAAGTCCAGCCCTTTCTGACTTGTTTTTCCTAGGAGAGGGTGACCTCTACTCTTGTTTTCCCAGCATGCACAGCAGCAGGTGGAGCAGGTTCTAGCAGAGCTGACTGACAGTAAGAATAAGCTGGCTTATGACAAAGGAAAGCTACAGGTATCCTACTTTTGCCTTTATTTCACTTTTGTTCTTAATAGGGGGAAATCCTTCTGCCCAGGAAATGCAGAGGAAGGGTTGGATAGTTCCTTCTGCAATGTTAACCTGATATTGAAAGATTACGTGGGTTTACTAGAATAGCTTGTGATCCTCTTCACACCATTAACTGCTTGTGTAAAAGATTGAGCTGAGATATTGTATCGGTAGGAGACAGGGTAATTGAGTCCATTAGATATCTGTAAATAACTGATCAGCTAGAAAGGTGGAGATGGAATGGTCTAAAGTATTAGACATATGCAGACACTTTGGGTATTTTCAGACATGCTGGGCCTCCCAGCCCACCACGTTGAACCCCCCACTAGGATCCATTCTGGATACCAGTCCATGATCAGGCCAGCCGTCCTTTAGATGTGCTGGCCTGATTATGGTAGGGGATCTGGGAGGGGGTGGGGTTGAGCGCCTCGACATGTGGCTGCACGGCCCTGCCACCCACGCACTCCCACAGACGTCCACCAATGAGGCCTCTGCGCTTGATCCCGTCCCATGGTTGGGGCCTGATTCCGGAACGGGGCTGGGTAACAGTCGTTACCTACAGCCATTCCCAGCCCCGTGATCTTGGCCAAACTAACCATGGTTCTGGAGGTGAGGCCGGCCTCACCTCCAGAACCGTGGTCAATTTGATCCCGACTGGGTTCACTGTTCACTGTGGTGAACATCTGGCTGGGAGCAAACAGATGTTCCCGAGATCGCTGCCACCACACCTGATCCACTGTGGTTCAGTGTTGTTAGCAGCAATTTCATAATGTCTGAAAATACCCTTTGTTAAAGAAACTCTGGGTACACGGAAAGTCTTGAATAAGTAGGATATTTTATGGGATAAAATATGAAGGGAAAGAAAACGGAGAACATAAGAGAGTGGAGGGAGTGTAATATTTTCAGCCGTGAATTGTGGTTGTGCCCTGTAACTTAAGTTATAGGAGTTGAATTTTTTTTCTGCGATTTTGAGATATAGCACAAAAAGGGCATTAAAGAGAGCAATCTACTTTAGTGAGAGAATTACATGTTTGTATAGTGTGCTAATAGCTGTACACTGCTAATAGTTGCAGAATTGCAACCATAGCACTATACCAAATCTTGAGCTAAATTTAATAATTGGTGATTAGCTTTGCAATACGAATTTCAAGCGTAAATTCTTTTTCTCCTCTTGATAGTCTGAGGCTCGGCTTAGTGTTAATTCCCTTAGTTTTGTATATTCCTGACTGCTTTACAGGCCCTCTCAGGTCTTTGCTTGATAGATGGGTGCAATGAAATGCAAGTCCAATATGTTTCTGCTTTTACTCCAGGCTAAAGTTCAGCAGCTGGAAGAAGAACTGCAGTCATTCTCAGATGCGCATTCAGAAAGTAGCCAGCTTCGTAAACAAAATACAGCCTTGAAAACCAAATACAATCAGGTACCACAAAGCTTGTAGGAGAATGTTTCATTAGCAGCAATTTGAGCATTGTCCTGATTAAAGCAGCTATTGGAGATCCAATTCTTTCTCTTCCTTGTAAACATCAGGACAACATATTTGGCTTTTTTTTTTGTTTTCAGAAGAATTATAAATGCATAAACTTTATACTATTTAATAAGTTTTCATTTCACAACTTAACATTGATAAATATTACACACTTTTTATGCTCATTATGTTAAGCATGATAGTAGTAATAGAAAGGCAATTGTTCATTGTTGTGTTCTCGGTGATTTCTATGGTGTATTAACCACTGGTTGCATTAATGGGCTCTGCTGTACATATATGAAGAATGGAGCCCATATTTTGTGGAAAGCCTGTACCTTATTCTTAAATCCATCACATGGTTTCATGCTAAGCTTTATTACTTTAAATTTCAGGTGAATGCAGAACTTGGTTCTGTCAAGATAAACATGCAAAGGATGGAAACTCAGTTAAAGCAGGTACCAAAGTAACAAGACATAACTTATTTATTTATTTATTTATTTAGATTTATATTCCGCCCTATCCCCCAAGGCTCAGGGTGGGTCACAACCACGTAAAATAGAAGTAGAAAACAAACAGCCCCCCCCACAAAACTAAAAACACCCCATCGCCCTTCCCCCAATCTTTCTCCTCCTGCCTCTGGATACTCCTCCGTTCGGGTAGCTCTTCCTCTTGATCTCCAGGAGGTAGCACTCAAACTTTCTTTTGCGCATGCGCACTGAGCTACCCCCTCTTCTCCTCCAGTCTGTATTCTGCCTCGGACCGACAGGAGGGTTTTCTTCAGCGCTCCATCAGGGACGCGAGTTCTTTCAGGCGTCTGATCAACTTTCTCACTCTAAAAAATCTGAGGGTGAAGCTGAAGAGTCAGAGCGGAGGAGATAACACGATTGCTTCTCAGGCGGGGCCGCGGGACAAGGCTTTCCTAGACCCGTTCTTGGGAAGAGCTACGAAACCGGGGCAAGGCTTTCCTAGACCCGTACTTGGGAAGAGCTACGAAACCCAGGCCAGCTCCCTCACAAGGTGCCTGGGAGTTGGGGAGCTGAGTAGGGAAGGAGCTCCCGACTGAGGCTAGTTCCCAGTCTTAGCCGGTTTCCCCCCCTGTCACAGAACTGACTCCTGCTGCCGCGCGAGTCAGCAATCCCCAGAACCGGCAGCCTTCGCTTGCTTCCTCCTTCGGGAGAAGCACAGGGCAGAATGGAGAGCCTGGCACCAGAGGAGTCTACACCCCAGGACACGCAAGTACCTAACCAGCAAGATGCCTCTATGTCATCTCTGGCTACTTCCATGGGGAAAATTTTGGAATCCCTATATAGGCTTTGTGAATTACAAGTCAAGGGGAAGAGAGAGAGGGTTCCCGCCAAAACTAAAAGCAAAGCACCTCAGAAAGCAGTTGCTAAAAGGGCAGGAAAACCCAAAGGCCCAGCAGGTGGCGCTACAGCCCACCTTTTAGCCTCCCCTCATTCCTCTGGGGAAAGCTCCACAGAGGAAATCTCTAAGCGTTACAGGGCTCAGTCTCAGCCTAGTGTGGCTTCCTCATCTGAAGATGATAGCCAAAGGGAGGAATCTGAGACCGAGGAGGGAGAGTATGTGACCTTGCAGGCTCACCCCAAGGATAAGGATAGACAATTCCCACTCCAATAGAGAGATGGGCTATTAGGCTGAATTGTAAAAACCCTGCAGTTACAGGAGAAACCCACAAAAGGGCACTCCTCCGATTCTCAGGAAGAGGATGAAAGGGAATACATTCCCAGTATACATGGCAAGGACCATGGAGTCCCTCTAGATAAAGCCTTCAAGAGGTTCGTTCTTGAGGAGTGGAAATTCCCCCAACAAATCCTATAGGATGAATAGAACTCAAGATGCCTTATAATCCTTTTCTAGGAAAAAGGAGCCATTTTTAAAAAATCCAAAAGGGGATGCCACCGCAGTCTTGCTGGCCAGACAAACTGTCTTTCCCACAGAAGGGGATTGTTTCCCCAGGGATCCAAATGATAGAGCTGTGGATGCAACCCTCAGGAGGGTCCTAGACTCCTCAGCTTCTACCCTAAGAATTAACATTCTCTCATCCTATGTAGCCCAGACTCTACTATCCTGGTTCCAGGAGGTCCAGGACCCAGAGTTATCAGAGAAGAAGTCTGAGGTGCTTACTTCTCGCATTCTCTTGGCTACTTCCCTACTGGCGGACTCCACCATGGATGCTATGGCATGGTCGGCATGCTCAGTGGCAAGTTGCGTATCAGCCAGAAGAAGGATTTGGCTGAGATCATGGCAGGGCGATACCATAGCAAAAAAAATAAAATCTGTTGGTATCAGGCCCTTATAAGGGCTTTAAATTGTTCGGTACGTCCTTGGATATAATTCTTGCTGACACTACTAACAAGGCCAAAACCAAAACCCCCCAACAATTTGGCACTAAGAGGAAGTCCTTTCGCGGGCCGACCTTCAAATTTGGGGGTAACTCAGGGGCAGTCAGAAAATTTCAACCCCAGCGTAGCAGAGATCCCACCCAGAGTTTTTTCCTTTCGCCCCAGAGGGCAAAGACAAAACAGATTTGATACACAAAAGCCTAAGGATCCTGCCTCAGGTCAGTCCAAGCAGGATGCATGACTATCTGGAGGGCATAATGGTTGGGGGCAGGTTTATGGATTTCTCAGGAGCCTGGGAAAATTCCATCTCGGACGAGTGGGCCCTATCCGTCGTTAGACAAGGCTATAGGATAGAACTCACCCGACGCCCCAAAGAAAGGTTCTTGGTCTTGCCTTCTTCCAACAACCCTGTAAAGCATCAGGCAATGCTCTTTGAAATACTAAGGCTGCACTCCATCCTAGCCATAGAAAGGGTCCCAAAGGAGATCGGCCTTGGCCTTTCCTCAATTTTATTTCTGGTTGCAAAAAAATCAGGAGATTGGAGGGTGGTACTAGATTTCACAAATCAGTGAAAAGGCAAAAGTTCAAAATGGAGACAGTCAGGTCCATATCCCAGAGTCTAAGACAAGGGGATTGGATGGTTTCGCTGGATCTGAGGGAGGCTTATCTACACGTACCGATTTCACCGGCCCACAGGAGATGGCTCAGGTTCTGTTACTAAGAGACTTGCTATCAATTCTGGGCTCTACCCTGTCATCAGCTCCACAGACCTTTACGAAGCTATTCATCCCCATCATAGCCAATCTTCGTAGGGAGGGGATTCACATATATCCCTATCTAGACGACATCCTGGTCAGAGCCCAGACAGAAGCCAAGACCCTAGCAGACAGGGACACGGTAATTCAGTATCTAACCCATCATGGCTTTCTCATCAACAGGGAAAAGAGCTTCTTGATACCCACTCACAAGCTAGAACATCTGGGAGTGGTTCTAGATACTACCTTAGACATCGCGCTTATTCCCCTGACCCGTCAGCAAAAGATTCGCAGACTGATTCAGATATTGCAGGTAAAAAGAGCGCATGAGTCTAAAGAGTTTAGCACAGCTTCTGGGGTTGCTCATATCCTGCACTCAGCAGGTGCAATGGGTTCGTTTCCATCTCAGAAACTTACAACAGCTGCTGTGTCCTATGCAGCGAGAACTGACTCTGGGTCTCAATCCATGGGTAAACATCCCACCAGATCTCGGACCCTCAATGGTCTGGTGGTTAAGACCAGCAACGTTCGAAAGGGGAACCCCGTTGTCGGAACCCAACAGGATGATAAGTCATGACAGATGCCAGCTTACAAGGATGGGGGGCTCACTCGGGACCAGTATCAGTACAGGGCCTCTGGAACAGGAAGGACTCAGACAGAAGCATAAATTTCTTGGAGCTGAAGGCAATTCGACTTGCCCTGATACAATTGACACCATCACTGCAGAATCGTCACATTCTATATAATCAGACAGCACCACTGCGAGGGCATATATAAACCATCAAGGAGGTTCGAGATCTCCCAGCCTACATTGGGAAGTGGTCAAGCTGTTAATATGGGCGCAATCATACCTGTTGTCGCTGAAAGCGTTGCATATCAGGGGCCTGGACAACTCACAGACTGACTGTCTCAGCCGACGCATGGGTAGACCCTCACAAATGGTCCCTCGACAAGGAGGTCTTCAGGGAAATCACCCACCATTTTGTCCGTCCCTTAATGGATCTGTTTGCTTCGCAGGAAAAAACAGGTCCCACTGTTCATGACCAGAACACCATCCAGGGGCGCAGTGGCGGTGGATGCGCTGAACCAGCCTTGGCCACAAGATCTCCTCTACACCTTCACACCCTTTCCCCTAATAACGAGAACAATAGCAAAGATACACAAAGAGAGAGCCCAAGTGATATTAATAACTCCATGGTGGCCCAGAAGACCATGGTTCTCAGACCTGATAGAGTTAAGTCAACTACCCCACATAATCTTACCGACCCACCCTACTCTTCTTAGACAGGGTCCATTAGTACACAACAATATACACATTTTGAAGCTGACAGCATGGAAACTGAACGCTCAGCATTAAAGAAAAGATACTCGGAGGCTGTCCTCACTACCCTCCTACTGTTTAGAAGACCAGCCACTAGGAGGGCTTATAGAGTCACATGGTGAGCATTCGCAAATTGGTCAAGGACAAAAGCGCAGGACCCGTGTAGGGCAGGGGTTCTAGAGTTTCTCCAGGCTGGGTTGGATAAGGATCTAAAACCAAACACTCTGGCTAGATAGGCAGCGGCTCTTGACTCCGTCTTAAGGGCGCTATCCAACAGACCTGTTTCCGCTCATAGGCATATTAGGCAGTTCATAAGAGCGGCCAAAGCGATTTCTCCCCCAGCAGTTCATAGATATCCATCGTGAAATTTAAATCTAGTGCTAGATGCCCTCACAAAAGCCCCTTTTGAACCCCTTAAACATATCTCCCTTTATATGCTTTCCATTAAAGTTGCCTTCTTGGTAGTTGCCTTCCTCTGCCTCGGCCAGAAGGATTTCGGAGCTCGGAGCTCTATCTATGGAAGAAAACTTTTGTTCCTTTCAGAAACGGTCACCTTGAGACTAGATCTGCCATTCATTCCCAAGGTGAACTTGCTTTTCCACAAATCTCAGAACCTGGTCTTACCCTCGTTCTGCCCTAAGCCGGTACACCCCAAAGAAAAAAATTTGGCATAATTTGGATGTGCGCAGAGAACTGAAAACGTATCTGACTAGAACCCAGGGATTCCGGAAATCTACAGCCTTATTTATTAATATTAGACATGGGTACAAGGGTTTAAAGGCATTGAAAACTCTAATTGCAAAATGGGTAAAACAATGTATAATCGAAGCTTATAGGGCAAAGGGAAAGGTCCCTCCTCTACAAATCTGGACCCATTCTGTAAGAGACTCTGTCACCTCTTATGCCTTTAAGGCTCGGGCCTCATATGATGAAATATGTAGGGCAGCCACTTGGTCGCCCATACATACATTCGTCAAACATTACAAAATAGATGTTTACCAATCAATCAGCTGAGGCAGCTTTTGGTGAGAGGGTGCTTCAGGCAGTGCTGGATAATCCCGGTGCTGTTTGTTCCCATCTTTAGAGGTATATTTATTGCTCGGGTATATTCCGAACGGAGAAGGTAGGAGGAGAAAAGAGAATTGGTAACCTACCTCGGTGAATTCCTTTCTCTCCTGCGCTCCGGATACTCCTCCGACTCTCCCTACCAAACAGCACAAGGAATGGGGAGTGGTTCTTATAACCTAGCGCAATTAGGACATATTAGATACCTTCTTCTTTGCCTTGAAACATTGGTAAGGTTAGAATCTATCGAGGAGGAGTCCCTGGATATTCTTGTTCAATGTTCAAAGTTGTTCTTATTGTTCAATGTTCGAGTGGCACTCATTATTTTCTTAGTTACTTTTATTTTTTCATGCTGCCATCCAATCAAAGATAGTCGGTCCTCCACTATGAAACTGACTGAAGGAGAAGGGGGTAGCTCAGTGCGCATGCGCAAAAGAAAGTTTGAGTGCTGCCTCCTGGAGGTCAAGAGGAAGAGCTACCTGAATGGAGGATTATCTGGAGCGCAGGAGAGAAAGGAATTCACTGAGGTAGATGACCAGTTCTCTTATCCCTGCCCATTGAATGCCTGGCCAAATAAAAAGGTCTTGCTCTGCCTCCGGAAGACATTCAAGCTAGGGCCAAGATGAGCCTCTAAGGGAAGGGAGTTCCAAAGCTGTGGGGCAGCCACCAAGAATGCCTCTCTGGGGGCCCGGGTCGTATGAAACTGAGCCAGCAATGGAACCTGTAAGAGGGCGCCCTTGGCAGATCTTAAGGACCGTGAAGAAGCATAATGAGAAAGACGGTCCTTCAGATTAGTAGGGCCCAAGCCATTTAAGGCTTTAAAGGTGCAAAACAGCACCTTGAATTGTGCCCAGAATGCTATAGGCAGCAGATTTAGTATGTGTGTTGGGGTTAGAATGGTCAAACATGTGGGGGGATAGGTATTTTCATGTTGTTTATTCTAAAATGGCCACAGATAGTTTGGAACAGCACAGTGAAGGATTTTGTTACCCTGGGCAGGCTTACTACGCTTGCAAGGTTAATTTGGTTTGCTTAGCTATTACTTAAGTCTCCGCACCATAGTGCATTGTATCACACAATATTCTAATGGGTTCCAGACATCAGGTTGGTGAGCTGTTACATTCTGCTTGCTGAGATCACAGTATAGGAAGAATAGAAGGGGCAGAGCATGGTGACATCACCTGGAGTTCTAGTGCTGGAATGGTGAACAATGATGTCTCAGCAGGAGTACGACGTGAAAGAAAGCCACACTGCTTCTCTGAACAAAAAATGATGTGGAAAGTTTGGTTTACAAAAAAAAAATCGGAAAACAAACCAATAACAAAAATTCCCTTCAAATAATCTGTTTTTCTTTAAAATGGTTTCCATGGAACTCTCCTGGTGGCATGCAGTCTTTGTAAAGACATACAGAAGCTGGGACGGGATGCAGTATTTGTGAGTAGGGTCTTTGTGGTTGCTGCAGTAGACGGGTGTTTGGGTGGTAGTGAATTTTTATATTATTGTATACTCTCCTGGTTTTCGATCTCCTCCCTTCCTACAGTTAGTATTTCTTTGATTCGACTTAATAATTCTATAGTAGCAATGCCACTAAAAAGAAAAAAATGCCCAGAGAAGCCCTGGCAGCAGAAGCCTACAGACCATTATGTTAGGTCCTGTATTGGCTGTGGTTATGGAGGGAGAGCTACAGGATCCAGTTTGCGAGCATCTACTCTTTGTTCCCCCTCACAAAGACTCCATCTCATGCCGGGTTTACGTTCAAGCAAGTCTGCTGTTGAATGCGGGAACTGTCCTAAAGCCTCTATGGGGACTCTTTTAAATGCTATTAAGAACATGGAGGAAAAGTTAGAGGGTAAAATAGAAATCCTAGCTCCCAAACTATTGAAAAATGGATGGTCTGGAGATCTGGATGGAGAAGAATGCCAAATGGTGAGTGAAGACCACATAACGAGAAAACTAAAAGTAGAAACTTAAAGCAGTTTCTTGGGCACTGACATTTGAACTGTAATAGGAATATGTGGAAATACTGAAAAATAACAATACAGGGAACATTTGGTATGGTATGTACAGAAATAAGCTGATTCAACTGGTGATGAACAGTTGTATGTGAGATAAATTTTGCAAGCAAAAATCTTCCAGATGCTAGAGTTGGCCTCATGTCATTTTGATACAGTAAGTACTCTTGATATAAACAAGCTAGTCCTATGCATTTAGTTCACTTTCTGCTTGGATACAAGAATTGGATTTTTTTAAAACTGGGATAGGTGATTTGGGTTGGGGAGGTATTTCTGCTTTGAAAGAGGTCACTATTTCTGTAGTCCAAGTCATGTGCCAGCCGTCCAACTCTGAAGTTGTAAAAGCTTAATTTAAGATATTTCAAGGGATGGAGTAGATACTTCCCCTAAATAGATCTCTGGTTTTGGTGATGCCAAAATAATTATAGCTTTAAAATTATCATCTTGAGAGCAGGAGGTTTGGAAAATAAATCAATCAAATATTCTTTCTCCTCAGAGGATTCCAGACAGTCAGGACTAAAGGGACTTGATCTCCACTTGACCAGCATGAGACAGAACAGAGTTCAGTGGAGCATGCTCAGTGGGATCAGCTCCCTGGTAGCTCCAGTCGGATTTCTGCCTGTGACCTACCAGGACACAGGATCGTTTGACTCTAGAGCCACCTAAAATCCAATTTTTCTTTTCTTGGTGTGTACTAAACGCAGTAAAAACAGCAGCAACAGCACCCTGGGAGCGGTTCCACACTGAGAGTTGCAGGGTCCACCTCATCCTCCCTGCGGAGATCTGAGAGTACCTCGTCAGCAACAGAGTTTGCTAGGAGGCCTTTTTTTAGCTCCAACACAACAGAGTCCCGGCTTCAGGAACACCTGAAGCAGAGTTCCTTCAACTATGAGCGACACAGAGTAGCAGGCCCCGGAGGAGTCTGAGGTAAGGTCGCAGCCAGGGTGCTCGATCCAGCCCCTCCCCTGCCTCCGAGAATGTAGGAAGGGAACAGTCTGCCTCAGTGCGGTGTGGAGTCTCTGCGGACGCTTCCTTGTCCTGCCTAGAGAAAGAGGACTCAGTATCTGGCCCTGCTTTCACTCTCTGAGTAACCCAGGCCCCCTGGTGGGGTGCCAGCAATTGAGACAGCAGAGTGACCCCCAGGCAGAGTGCATTCGCATTAGTCCAGTTCCATTCCCTCAGACTAAAGCAAGATGGTGCCAGCCAAATCACAATCCCCCTCAGAAGGCGTGAAAGATTCTAGCAGCGCAATTGACTGTGCTCAGCCTGCAGGGGAGCAGGAAAAGTTGCCCAGTTCCCCTTCTCGGAGAGGGATGTCCATATTCTGGTATTAAACAAAATGTTATTGACCCTGGACAAGCTTCAGAAGAGAAGGGAGAAGTGGATAGCGCTAAGGAGCTAATGGAAATACATTCAGTCTGAGGTCCCACCTAGACCTAACAAATACAAGAAACAAACCCTTTCAAAGAGCATGATCCTGACTGATTCCCCCTTGCTGAGGGACAGTGACCCAGAGGAGCAGAACAGCATGGTGTTAATTAGTCATAGGACTCCATAGCCTCTCTGGAAGAAGGGCAGATTCCAGACTCTCCTCAGCTTGAAGAGTCAAGGGTTCAGGACAGGGAGTTCCCCATATCTTATAAGGAGGAGATGTTTCAGCTGATTATTAAAACTTTGCAGCTTAAATAAAACGCTTAGAAGGGCCAGTCCTCTAACTCAGGTGAGGACAACCCACATGATGTAACCCCAGAGTAGGCAGCAAGAACCAGGACCTATCTTTGAACAGGGCATTGGCGAAGTTAAATAGAGCGAAATGGAAAAAACCCTGGAAAGGCTATCAGAATGAATAAAGTCCAAGAATCTATCCATTCTCCAAGTATAAGGATAGCATATTTAAGACAGCCAAGGTTGATGCAGCAGCCACCTCACTAGCAAGACAGTCTCTTTTTCCAGCTGTGGAGGATGTGTACCTCAAAGACGTTACAGACCGGAATAGAATCTAGTCTCCGAAGGGATTTTGAGGCTTCAGTTGTAATGTTGAGAATAGCTGCTACCACGTCATATTTTGGTAGATCCTTGTTGAGATGGTTTAAACAGGCCAAAGACCCTTTCATATCCCTGAGGAAAGCAAGGGTACTGTCTACCAGGATGCTGCACGGTACTGCGTTCATAGTGGGTTCATCCACAGACGTTTTAAAGTGGGTGGCTATGGCGATGTCAGCCAGTGTTACCGCCAGATGCAGACTGTGGCTGAGGAGTTGTAATTGGGACACTTCAGCTAAGATCGCAGGTCCTTACCAAGGGGCTAAGTTATTTGGGGTCTGACTCAAAAACGTTTTGGCAGACACTGCTGACAAATCAAGGCAGTTGACCGTACAACACTCTACCCCAAGAGAAAGTAATTTTTGCCCCTGTGATAGAGCTGGTTACAGTCCCTATAACAGGAAGGGCTCTTCCTATCAGCACAGAGATTCCAGAGGAAAGGGGGGTTTCATCCAGCACAAAACAGAATGCATTACTTCACCACTGCTATGTAAGTGTAATCTCAAGATGCTTGATGTAAGTGATATGCCTTTTGGTTGTTTTTTGTTATTGTCATTGTTTAGTGACTTTCAGTAAATATAAGTAAAGAAACAAAAAGAATAAAAACCAGAATGCATTACTACCCCCTTCCAGTAGCCAAGAGCTCCTCCCATAGGGGGCAGGTAAAAGTTTTTTACTCATCTCTGGGCAACAGCGACCTCGGACAGCTGGAGACAACAAACTGTTTCCCAAGGCTATGTTAATAGAACTAAAAACTCAGCCTCACAACTTTTTCTGGTCTCCCCGGTCTCTTGAAGAGAACAGAAACACAGAGTGATGAGAATGGAAATAAACAGACTATATCAAGTAGGGACGATAGAACATGTGCCCCCAGAGGAGTTGTGTACAGTCCTGGACCTGAAGAGGCTAAACAAATTGTCAGGAACAGGACTTTTTGAATGGAGACACTAAGCAATATCTGCCAGGCTATAGTTCAAAGGGACTGGCTCACTTCCCTGGACCTAAAAGAGGCCTACTGACACGTGCCAACTCCATCCGTCTCATCAAAAATGGTTGTGCTTTTGCGTATGGCAGGATCGTGTCCTCCTGTTTGGTCTGGCCTCTGCGCCACAGACCTTCACAAAGATATTAATACCCCTGATCACCACAAGAGGGAATGCACATGTATCCCTACCTAAACGATCTCTTGATCTGCTCCCTGTTCATGGAGAGAGCCTTAAGTAATCTGGACAGGACGATAGCCTATCTCTCAGCACATGGGACTGTTCTCAATCTGGCAAAGAGTCAACTAACACCATACTAGAGAATGGCACACCTGGGCGTTATTTATTTATTTATTTATACCCCGCCTGCAAAAGCAGTTTGGGGCAGCTAACGTTTTTTTTTAAATTAAGAAAATACAATATATAATAAAACACATTAAAACAGTCATATTAATATAAAACAATGTGGGGAAGGTCACAAAAACCAAGTACAAATACCCTACGACCCTAGCCCACAACCCCCCTGCCCTTCACCCATCTCCCTCATCAAAAGCCTGGTGGAATAAGCCAGGTTTTGCATTATCAATGAGAGGAGGAGAAGTCTGGGGCCACCTGGTCTTCTTCCAGGAGGGAGTTCCACAGCCTAGGTGCAGCCACCGAGACCGCCCTCTCCATTGTCGCCCCCCGAGATACCTGAGGGACTTTGAGACGGGCGCTCCTGGCCGACCGCAGTCCTGCAGATATGTTGGGCCTAGGCTGTATATGGCTTTATAGGTAAGCACCAACACCTTGAATCAGCCCTGGAAGACTATAGGCAGCCAGTGCAGAGAACAGAGCACCAGTGTAATGTGCTCATGGTGGCCCGTCCCCATAAGGGGACACCATACTGAATGCTGGTTTTATTCCAGCGGACAGACAATCCAGGATTTAGACCATTCAATAACTACACGAGTCATCGCGGATGAGACTGAAGTGACTGACAAGGCTGCAGGGTCTTTTAGTCTCTTGCATCCAGCCTCTCCAGTGGGCAAGATTTCACCTTTGCCTCTTACAGACAGTGCTGAGGCGGTTTCAACATCAGATCATTGAGGGTCAGAATAGATGGGTTCAGATTCCCCAGTCCTCGAAAAAACAGATGAGTTGGTGGCTAAACAAGGCAAGGTTCCAGTCGGGAGTCCCCATGTTGCAACCAGACCAGATGACAATCACAACAGTCGGAAGCCTTCTGGGATGAGTAGCACACCTACATCAGAGAGCAATACACAGCCTCTGGTCACAGCAAGAGAAGAGGCAGAGCATCAACTGGCTGGAGTGAAGAGTGGTGAGACTGCCCCTTCTCCAGCTGGCTCCAGAGATCAGGGGGCACCATGTCCTTGTTTATACAGACCATGTGACAGCCAATGCCTACATAAACCACCAGGCGGGCTTGAGATCTCTCTCTCTTCATTGGGAAGCCTCCCTCCTGATGACCTAGGCTAAGTCCAACCTAGCTTCCCTTAAAGCCCTACACATCCATGGTTGTGACAGCAACCAAGCAGATTGGCTGAGCTGCAAACAGTGGTCCCTATGCCAGGAAACATTCCAGCAGATAATGCACACCTTCAAAACTCCGGAGGTGGACATATTTGCAGCTCCTTGCAATGCAAAAGTGCTTCACTTCATGTCCTGATTTCAGCAAAAAGAGGCTCTGGCTCATGACGCCTGCACACAATCTTCATCAGGAGACCTCTAATCACGAAGACTCTATCCAAGCTAATTCCACAGTGATACTAGTGGCCCCCTTCTGGCTGCAGAGACCATGGTTCTCTGACCTAATAGGGAGATTGATGACTCTGCCGCTTCACCTGCCTGTTTCCAAAGCTTCTGTCACAGGGCCCCCTCCCTTACAAGAAGACCAGCCATTTCAATCTAACAGCATGGAAATTGAGGGGGGAGGCTCTCACAAAATTAGGTTATTCAGAGGGTTTTAAACACCCTTCCGCCAGCCAGAAAAAAAATACACAAAATGAATTTATCAACATACTTGGGAGGGTGTTTGCTTCATGGTGCCAGAGTAGATACTTGATGCCCTCTGATGCAGGAATAGACACGATCCTAGAATTTCTGCAGGTGGGTCTTGATAAGGGCCTTAAGCCCAACACCCTCACCCATCAGGTGGCAGCTCTGGATAGTGTTTTATTTATTTCAGAGGGTTCACACTTATATTAAAAGGTTTTGGGGTGGTTCAAAACTTCTTTCTCCCCCAGTAGTTAATAGGTTTCCTTCATGGAACCTAAATTTAGTTTTAAAGGTGCTGATACACGCTCCATTTGAACCCCTGAGAGAGGTGTCTTGTTATTTTATGTCGGTTAAAGTGGCATTCTTAATCGCAATCACCTCTGCCAGGAGGATTTCTGAATTCGGAGCCCTGTCCATGGAACCCAGTTTTTGTATTTTCTGTAAAGACTCAGTGGTTTTGAGAGTCGATCCCGCGTTTATCCCTAAAATTAATACATGGTTCCATAGATTCCAGGAGGTTATTGTCCCATCCTTTTGCCCTTGGCCAGTCCACAAGCTGGAGACGCTGTGGCACACCTTGGATGTGTGTAGAGCACTCAAAGTTTATTTGCACAGTATGGTCTCGTTTAGGCAGTGCCTCAGCCTTGTTCGTATCGTATGCTCCCTCCAGCAAGGGGGAAAAGCCTCCAAGTCAGTCATTTCTAGATGGATCACCTCAGCCATCATGGAAGCTTACAGGGCCAAGGGCTTAACTCCCCCTCAGAATAGCTGGGCCCATTCCTTCAGGGGATCTTCGACTTCAGCAGTCTTTAGGGTTAGAGCCTCCTATGACGAGATATGTAGGGTGGCTGCATGGTCATCCCTGCGTGCTTTCACTTGCCATTATAAAGTCCATACTTTATAATCCATGGATGTGGCCTTTGGGAGGCGAGTTTTACAGGGGGTTCTTCAGAACTCTCTGTAGACTTATGATAAGATACATCATACCATATAGCAGCTCCCACCCTATGTTTTTTGCGGTACTGCTCTGGAACATCCCCTTTAGTCCTGACTGTCTGGAATCCTCTGGAGAGAAAGGAAAATTGGACCTTACCATGTGAATTTCCTTTCTTCCAGAAGAGAACAGTCAGACTTCCCTCTGCTATATTTATTTCATGGTTTGGCAGGGGTCAGGTTTTTCTATATACCTAATAAAACAAAATTTGGATATATCAGGGAACTCCATTGATGTTTGTACTCCTCAAGTACTGGGAGGAGAGGAAAGGCAGATGAAGTTTCCTTCTTTCTGTTAAGTTTAAGTTTGGAATTTTTTCTGAGTGTATTTACCTAGTTCAAGGCTTTTGGAACGAGTGGAGTTACCAGGGAGCTGATCCCACTGAGCATGCTCCATTGAACTTTGTTCTGCCTCCTGCTGGTTGAGTGAAGACTAAACCCCTATAGTCCTGACTCTGTTCTCCTCTGGAAGAAAGGAAATTCACAAGTTAAGGTCCAATTTTCCTTTTACTCAAAAACGGAGATGGCTTTTTCTGGTGCTCTTTATTAGATAAGGAAGGTGGTGTGTTTTTTGTAAAATATTGTTTCTCCTATCTGCTATTACCGATTTTATGTTCTATTTGAACATTGATTGATTGAAGTGATATTCCCATATGTGTGTTTTCTATTATCATAGAGTCGTGGGGTCCTTATTCTTTCAGGGGCACAAGGTGTGTTGCGTGCTGAAGTGCTATGCTAGACTTGATTGGGTACTGAGTCCTCCTCGGGAATGAGAGGCATTGTTGTGCAGCTACTGGGCTCCTGCCTGTAATGTGGGTGTGCAGAACACGCCTCTGCACCTGGGGCCTACTTACTAGGGCTCAGACCACACTTAAGTGCTGCCTACTTGGAGATGCTGTGCTGAGTTTGGGAGGTGCCACCAGAGCCAGCCGTATGCATTTTTCTGCCCTAGACCAGGGGTGGGACCCCTCCAGCCAACTGGGTAGGTGGCTGGGGCATGCTGTTCTGCAGGTGGGTGGGGTAGACGGCGTGCTCTGGTGGGCCTGCTGGCATGCCCCATCGTTCTTGGCCTCCTTTACCCATGAGACCCCTGCCCTTGGGTGGGTTTCTGTCACCCTAGGTAGAAGCCTACTTCTGCCTAAAATGCTAGAGCCAGCCCTGGGTGACACTGTATGTGCAAATGAGTGGGTGATGGGCAGCAATGCTGTAAGTTGCAGCTGGGGATTTGGCATCCACTTAAGTCTAACACAACACTTCAGCGTGCAACTTACGTGCACACAGCCAGCTTGTGCACCTGGATAAATGAGGATTGCACCCAGCTATGTAGTATTTAGGTATCCTCTGGTTTGTAAAAATTGCTTTCTCCCTGCCCGCTCTCTGTGGATTAACAAGATCGTGGGGGAGAGTCAACAGTGCAAATGGCAGCGAGGCATCTAATTTCCATTATCTTCACTGGGTGTTTGCCATAGAATTGACATGTATGACTTTGAAAAGCTCTCTTGGTATATATGAGAAAATCTGTAACAGCAGCTTCTTTCTTGTTTACTTTGAATTTCTTATAAGATTTATCTAACATGTCAGATCTCTACAGTTAATAATAAACACAATAATTACAAATGGACATCAGTGGTACACACAGTAAGACTGGGTGAGGTATAATGAAACAGCAGTGTTTAAAGACACATTGAATGTTTAGATTACACTCTAGCCAGCCAACGCAGATAGGGCAGGGGAAACAGCGAATGAATTTCGGAAAGGCACACAACGTTTTCAGTTTGGTTTCTGGCATTGAATTCATTTTGGACTACCAGTGTTATGAAAATATTATTATTCTCTCCTGAAGGAAACAACTATGGCCCCTGCGAGAGTGGTGTTGAGTTTGTTTTTTTGTTCGTTTTGGGTTGTTGTTTTTTTGTTTTTTTTAAATCCTTTCAAAAGAAATCCCTCCTTTCTGCCCCGGCCTCCAGGACAGCCATCGTTCAGTACAGAGGGGTTAGATCCCACCAGTGACCACTAGGAGGCAGACACAGGCTTTTGTGGCGTGCACAGAAGGGATCTAGCCCTGCATCTCTAGTCTAGTGTCTGTCTCCAGCCAGATAGGAAGCAGACAGCACAGCTCCCTTGCAACATGGCGAACAGAAAGGCAGTCTCCGACAAAACTAAAAAAAGGAGAGTCCCAGAGTTGGAGTGGAGCCTCCCAGGTTCAGGAGTCCCCCTGAACCGTCTCGCAGCCAGCATGGAGACAGCAAAGGCCGAGCGCAGGGGACTCCCTGCTGGCGGTCCCCTTTGCTCCAGACTCAGCAGAGCAGCACATTCAAACCTTGTGACCGGCTTCCTAGAAGGTACCTTCAGCTGAGGAGTAGCTTCCTCATCATCATCAGCTCTCGCGCGATCTGCCATCCCAGATGCAGTAAGCCCCCCGAGTCCTGCTGTGTGGATGCCCAAAGGCCCCTTGTTTCTATTTGACCCCACACTATCTGGGACCGAGAAGGGGTTACCTATCTGCCCCCTCCCCCGCGGGGCAGAGGTTGGCCGTTTAAGGCCTGAGCGGGTGAGGCCCTTCCCTCCCAGCCCCAAGCACAGACGCAGAGCTGTTATTTGTGCTCTTTCCATAGGCCTGCGCCCAGAAGAGGCACTTGCGCTTGCCCCGTCAGGGATCCTGTTAACAGGGCCTTAGAACATAAGAAGTGCCATACTGGGTCAGACCAATGGTCCATCGAGCCCAGCATCCTGCCTCCAACAGTGACCAGTCACGGGAGCCTGGGAGAAGCACCCAACAGGTCACCATGCTATCCATTCCCTGTGGGTCATCCCCAGGCTCCCGACAGTAAAGGGTTTTGTTCCCCAATCCTATCTGGCTAATAGCTGCTAATGGAACTATCTTCCAGAAACTTGTCCAAACCTCTTTTAAACTCAGCTATACTGCTGGCCTTGACCACCTCCCCTGGCAGTAAATTCCACAACCTAATTGTACGCTGAGTGAAAAAATACTTTCTTTTGTCTGTTTTTACTCTGCCACCTGTGAGTTTCATGGAGTGTCCCCTAGTTTTAGTACTAGTTGAGAGGGTAAATAACCGTTCCCTGTTTACAAGTTCCACACCACTCATGATTTTATAGACCTCTATCATATCTCCTCTCAGCCGTCTCTTTTCCAAGCTGAAGAGCCCCAACCTATCAAGCCTCTCCTCATACGGGTGCTGTTCCATACCCTGGATCATTTTTGTTGCCCTTCTCTGTACCTTTTCTAGTTCCGCTATGTCTTTTTTGAGATGGGGCGACCAGAACTGCACACAATATTCAAGGTGCGGTCGCACCATTGATTTGTATAGAGGCATTATGACATCCTCAGTTTTATTCTCTATTCCCTTGCGAATAATTCCTAACATTCTATTTGCTTTTTTGACCGCTGCGGCACACTGGGCTGAGGATTTCAGTGTATTATCCACAATCACTCCCAGATCCTTTTCCTGAGTGGTAACTCCTAGCTTAGTACCCAGCATTGTGTACTCATAATTTGGATTATTTTTCCCAATGTGCATCACTTTGCACTTGTCCACATTAAATCTCATCTGCCATTTAGATGCCCAGGCACCCAGTCTTGTAAGATCTTGCTGCAGCTCCTCACAGTCTGCTCGTGTTCTGACTACTCTGAATAACTTGGTGTCATCTGCAAATTTGATCACCTCACTCTTAACACCCTTTTCCAGATCATTAATGAATACATTGAAAAGAACTGGTCCCAGTACAGATCCTTGGGGCACACCACTTTTTACATCCCTCCATTGTGAAAACTGGCCATTTAGTCCCACTCTTTGCTTCCTATCCTTTAACCAGTTACCAATCCATAGCAAAACACTACCTCCTATCCCATGACTTTTTAATTTTCTCAAGAGTCGTTTATGTGGGACCTTATCAAAAGCTTTCTGGAAATCCAGGTACACTATATCTGCTGGGTCTCCCCTGTCCACATGCTTGTTTACGCCCTCAAAGAATTCCAAGAGATTAGTGAGGCATGACTTCCCTTTGCTAAATCCATGCTGACTCTTTGCCATTAAGCCATGTTTATCAATATGCCCAGTGATTCTGTTCTTAATGATAGTTTCCACCATTTTGCCCGGCACAGACGTCAAGCTTACCGGTCTGTAGTTTCCAGGATCACCTCTGGATCCCTTTTTAAATATTGGGGTTACATTTGCCACCCTCCAGTCCTCAGGTACAGTGCCAGATGCCAACGTTAGGTTACAAATTACTACTAGTAGGTTTGCAATTTCACATTTGAGTTCCTTCAGAACTCTGGGGTGAATACCATCTGGCCCTGGTGATTTGTTCGTATTAAGCTTGTCAATTTGCTCTAGAACCTCCTCCAGGGTCACGCTGATTTGTGACAGTTCATCCAATTCATCACCTACAAAGTAGGGTTCTGGCGTGGGTATCTCCCCAACATCCTTCGCAGTGAAGACCGAAGCAAAGAACTCGTTTAGCTTCTCTGCAATGTCCTTGTCCTCTCTGAGTGCCCCTTTTACTCCCTGGTCATCTAATGGCCCAACCGACTCCCTAGCAGGCTTCTTGCCTCTGATATACTTGAAAAAGGTTTTATTATTTGTTTTTGCCTCTTTAGCAAGTCTCCTTTCAAATTCTTTCTTGGCCTGCCTTATTAGCACCTTACAGTTACATTGCCAGTGTATGCAATGCTCCTTTGTATTTTCCTCATTGGGGCTAGCTTTCCATTTCTTAAAGGATGCCTTTTTGGCTCTAATAGCCTTCTTTGCGTCTCCATTTAGCCACAATGTTGCACATTTCCCTCCTTGTTGCACAATGGCTCCCAAAAGGAGGCCCGTGGAAATGGAGCAGCAAAGGGAGGAGGAACGCAGGCCCAGATGGGCAGGGAACTCCTCCTAAGGAACCTTCTCCTGCTGGGGACTCCCACACCCAAATGTTCCAGTGTATCCTAACAGCCATTCAACAGATGAATGAGGGTAAGGGCAAGCGGCCAACACATCCCCCTCCTCCCCCCAAAGCCCAAAGGATCTTTCAAGGGAAAGTCAAGGAGCAGGAGAAAAGAGAAGCATTCAGCCCCAAAAGAAACTCTTGAATATACACCTAGACACAGACTCCTTCTCTCAGGAGAGCTCTGAGGTTGAACATTCCCCAGAGGAGGTAATCCTTTCCTCATGATCCTTTATTCCTCCAAAAAAGCAGAGAAGTAAAAAACATAAGAGTTGCTTCCTTTCTAAATACTCTTCAGAGAGGGTGGAGGAGACCTTGAGGGCTACAGATAACAACTCCCAGCATTCTGCTGAATTAGAGGAGGGCCAAATCCCTGATACACCTTCTAGGGCATCTCAGGATCCCGACAAAGAATTCCCACTAAAGTACAAAGACTTCTTCCATAGGGAAATGCATAAAGCTCCACACCTCGCAGACAAGTCCAAAAAGGAGGAAAAACTAGACTCATCTAGTGAGGATTATTCTAGGGAGTACATCCCCAGGCCACATATCAGAGAGAGGGTCATGTTTTTAGATAAAGCCTTGGGAAAGAAAATCTGAGCAGAATGGCAATGCCCTACCAAAACAATGTGGCTCACTAAAACTCAGGAGTCCCTATATACATTTACCAAAAGCAAGGATGCTGTGTTTAAAACTTTAAAGATCGATGCTGCGGCAGCTTCTTTGGCCTAGCAATCCATATTCCCTATGGAGGGAGAGATTTATCCTAAGGCATACAGACGGCCGGGCATAGAGGCTAGCCAAAGATGATGCTTTGAGGCAGTTTCTGCCATACTCTGCATGGCCACTATGACCTCCTATTGTGCCAGATCACTCATGAGGTGGTCCCTCACGGGTAAGGACCCTCACCTACCAAAAAAAAGGACCAAGGCTCTTGCAGCCTGCATACGTTTGGCCATTGCTTATTTAGCAGATTCATCAAATGATATTCTTTCCTGGGCCGCTAAAGCGGTAGCAACCATTGTAACTACAAGGAGGAGATTGTGGTTTAGGTCCTGGAAGGGGGACAACCTTAGAAAAATCGGCTAATCTCAGGCCCTTACCAAGGAGAAAAATGTTTGGTATGTGCCTGGATAAAGTCCTGGAGGAGGCCTCCAATAAGAACAAAAAACACACATTGCAAAGTGTCAATGTCCCCAAAAGGCCCTTTCATTCCTTTGGTAGGGGAGGCTCATCTACTTTCTCCTTCAGATAGAGATACCAACAGTTCCACAACAGGGGTTTCAGGAGACATCAGGCACCCCAGATACCCAGGTGGCAGTATCCATGGGGTGCAGCAAGCACTAGAAGAACAAAGTACAGGGTGGGATCGTACCAGCCCAAACCTGAGACATGATGCCATTGTCCTTCCCAGCTTGGAGGACCCAAACATAATGGGAAGGCTCCAAAATTTCTCTTGTGTTTGGGATCAGTCCATCACAGACAGCTGGGTAAAAATGAATAAAAGAGGGATATGTGATAGAATTTCTGTACTCCCCCACCAATTCCTTCATGCCCTCTTCCATCTCAAAAAACAAGGAGATGTGTTTAGCTATGTCAATGGAAATCGCAAGGTACTAAAGGTGGGTGCCATAAAGTCAGTCCACCCGTCCCAGCAGGGAAAGGGCCTTTATTCAAACTTATTCCTAGTAGCAAAGAAATTTGGGGATTGGAGGCCAGTTCTAATCTAAGAAAATTGAACAAGTCAGTGAACCTGAAGCCATTCCAAATGGAAACCCTAAAAACAATTTGTCTTGATCTGTCAAGGGGAGATTGGATGATGTCCCTGGATCTCAAGGAGGCATGCCTGGATGTTCCTACCCATCCAGTAAAATGCAGATGGCTGAGGTTCACATACGGGAAGAACCACCGGCAGTATTGGGCCCTCCCATTTGGCCTGTCTTTGGCTCCCCACACTTTTACCAAGGTACCAATTCTCTTGATTGCAAACCTCGGATGGAGGGGATACACATCCATGCCTATCTGGATGACCTGCTCATTAGGTCCCCCTCCAAATGGAGAGCAGAGCAGGATTGGGACAGAGCCATAGTTTACTTGTAATACCATGGGTTTGTTGTGGACCCCCTCAGGAGCCACCTAGAGCCCACACTGCAGCTGGAGCATTTGGGAGTGATTTTGGACACCCATGTGGGCTACAGGGGGCTACACAGAATGGACCCCCCAAAAAATCACATCCCTCGTATCTTGGATACAAAACAACAACAGGATAAGACTGAAGGAGTTACTGAGTCTCTAGGACTTGATCATATACTGCATGAACCTGACCCAGTGGGCCAGATTTCACACCAGGTCTCTGCAAGCAGTTCTCCTGCCTCACCAGGACTCCTCATAGGGCCTCAATCCCTGGATGGACATTGCAGGGGATCTGAAGGAGAACCTTGTGTGCTGGACGTGTCCTTGGAAATTAGGCCTGGGAGTCCCCCTGGAGGAACCAGCTTGCATTGCAATTACAACAGACGCCGGTTTTGACAGGTTGGGGGGCCCACCTGCAGGACAAAGTAGCTCAGGAACCCAGCTCCCAGCAGGAGGTGAAGCAGAGCATCAACTGGCTGGAACTGAGGGCAGTGTTCCTAGCCCTAAAGTTCTTCGCAGACCACATGAACAAGGCGTATTTTAACAAAACCAGGGGGGCTCCAAATCGAGAAAGCTGCAGAAATTAGCCTTGGCGATTCTGCAGTGGTCAGAGAGCAATAGCTTGTCCATCGGAGCTCTCCACATTCAGAGGAAACTGAATATGCAAGTGGACTGGCTCAGCCGGAGGGCAATAGATCCAAGTGAGTGGTCCCCCTGCCAGTCGGTGTTCAGAATAATAGTAAGCGTTTTTGGACAACCCACAGTAGACCTACCACCTCACAGAACTAGAAAGTGAATCTGTTCATGTCTTGCTACCTGGAACTGGAAGTTTTGAGGCAGGATGCTCTGAGCCAACCATGGCTGAACAATCTCCTCTACACATTCCCCCCGTTCCCTCTCGTGGGCCGCACAGTCACCAAACTGAAAACAGAGAGAGTGGGGCTGATCCTGGTGGTGCCATTTTGGCTGTGCAGACCATGGTT
>QEPC01009281.1:1724837-1747168 GCA_003113815.1 Sphenodon punctatus
CACACTTTGGTGTTTTTTTTAACCTCTTCTTATTGCACCTTCTTCATAAAATCATCCTCAACAGCTAATCATGTGCAGATATTATGGCTGTTTTTAAATGGGACACGCCCATATAGGTCCACACATTCCCCCCCACCCCCCGAGTGTCCATCTGAAAGCAGTGTGCATGGGTGTGTGCACTCATACACTGACCACTCATGCCCGCACATGGAGCATCAGGGAAAAATCTGGGATGCACCGTGCGGGGACAGAAGTGGGCGGTGAGGGGGTAGGGGTGCACACCCATCCCAGCCCATTTAATCTCCACCCCCACCGGCTGTGCATTGATGCTCCACACAGACCTTCCCCCTCCAGTCATGTCCGTTTAAAAAGAGTGTTAGTCTGCTAGTAAGCTTTATTATGCTGAATTAATTTTGAGTATCTTGGCAAATCCCACAACACAAATACCCTGGACATTATAGCTGTTAGTTTAACCTTTAGGGCAAGTTCATGTTATTACACAGTACAGATCTAATTTTTTTTCCCCTACAGGTTCTTTATGAAGGCATCTAAGCAGAGAGTAATGCAGCCGGCCAAGCTGTATTATTGGCTACTTGCACACATTAGGAAAGGGAAGGGGACTAACGTGAGTTTCACTCAGGTGAAGTTTCACTCACGTTAGAGCAGTCACATGAAACCCCTGGTCGTGGGCATGGGTATTTTCATGTTATTTTCCCCTTCTCCCGTTAAAATCAGTAACACGATGAGGGCTGGGAGGAGAGTGGGAGAGAGCTGGAGCCCTGCATTGTGTTACTGATTTTAACAGGAGAAGGGGCAAATAACGTGAAAGCCCCCATGCCCACGATTGGGGGTTTCATGTGACTGCTCTCATATGAGTAAACTCACTTTAGCCCCCTCTCCTTTCCTAATTTGGGCAAGCAGCAGTTGTCTGTAATCTTGGTTCCCAACCTTTGCCATCTAATTGGATTGGATACTGAGTGGCATGCAGAAAAAATGTTCATATTCTGTTAGAGCAGAGCTTAGTCTGGTTTTTTTTTTTTTGCAATTCAGTTTAGTTTAATCCAAATGGCATCCTTGCTCAGTTCAACACCTCTCAAGTAGAAGATGAACGAGTTGGCAAGACTGGGATTTCCAGCCACCATCATGTGGCCTTGCCAACCATCCATATGCAGGTGACTATAGGTGTGGCCAGTGATGATGCTATAAGATAAGTTACCTACTCCATCTGTACTTTGACCAGCTGTGTAATTACATGCTTCTTGGCAATACTACAGCTGGTACAATCCTTTGGATGAAGCCAACTAATATTCTCCCTGGGGATCCTCCTGAACGGCCAACCTTAACACTAGGGTAGATCCCGCCAACGTCCAGTAGGAGGCAGACACAATGATATTTCATCCTTGGAGGCTCAGGAATCTTCCTTTCTCCAGTTGTTTGTCTGCCTTCAGACTAGTAGGAAGCAGGCGAGCTGCCTCCTGATAGAAGAAGACAGGAAATCTTGGCAGCAAAAAAGGAAACGAATAGCTCTAGGTGCCAGGGGCGGAGAAATTCCTCCCCTGTTCACCTTACCCCCCCCGGGGGGGGTACAGAGCAGGATTCCTGGACCCTTCCCTTTCCCACGGGCAGGGGGGTCTCGAAGAGCGGGGGTAGCGCCGGACCTAAGTGGGGGCGCTGACCGATTCGGGATCACCCGACCCCCTAGGAGCTGGGACCGCACAGCCTTTACCGCGGCAAGCAGCCCGGTCAGGCGGAACCCGGAGCGCCCAATCACCCAAACCCGAGGTCAGGTGAGGAGCGCGTTCCGGAGGGAGTGCGACAAGGCGGGTCGGAGGTTCTTATTCCCGACCACGGCACTCCTGGCATTCCCCGTCCCATTTCCCACTGCGGGAAAAGAGGGAGGTCGGGTCCCAGCGCGAGCGGTGTCAGCGAGGGGGGTGGGGCTCCCCCCACTCGAACGTCGCTTCACTCACCTGGGGGGAAAAAATCAATAGAAGGGCGCTAGGTGGCGCCAAGAGGCCTTCCCTCCTCCCCCCCCTCCCCCTCTCCTCCATTTTGTAAGGCCGATCCGGCCAACAGCAAAGGGGACGTTCTTGCGCAGGCGCATTAGTGTGGGCGCCAAAAAACGAGTCGACGCCCATTTTCTTCCCGCCGAAGAGAGGGAAAGGACG
Organism: Sphenodon punctatus; assembly: GCA_003113815.1. Classification (NCBI taxonomy): domain Eukaryota; kingdom Metazoa; phylum Chordata; class Lepidosauria; order Sphenodontia; family Sphenodontidae; genus Sphenodon; species Sphenodon punctatus. Next base: position 1,727,006 of record QEPC01009281.1, read on the forward strand.
CTAGTTCCCTGACTCTCAGCGTGGCTAGGCCCGAAGCATAAATTCAGGCCCGAGGGGAAAAAGTATGTTGGCGAGAAAGAGGAGCGCGGCGGCAGTCCCAGCGCCAGCAGCGGGAGCAGCGGCAGCCCCGGAGGGGCAAGAGACAACTGTGAGCCCCCCACGCCCCGCCCCACCTGCGTCCCCTGCCCCAGCTCCCCAGGACCCTCACATGCAGGTCCTGCAGCAGATTCTCAGGGAGCTGCAGCGAAAACGCTCTCCCCAGAGGTCAGAGAGACCCGTTTATAAGGGAGGCTCCAAAGGGGCTGGTAAGGGAAAGAACCCCCGGCCCAAGCGACCCCGCAGGGCAATGAGACCCCTGGACTCCCCAGCCTCGGAGGAGGAAAACTCAGAGGAGGTGAGATCTGTCTCCTCCTCGGATGAGGGGGGGCACAGACGAAGAAAGCAGCCCTCCAAGCGCAGCAGGGAGGTCGCTTCCCCCGTGCATGCAGAAGGGGAGGAGGTTGATGATATCCAAAGTGGGGAAGGGGAAGATGAGGAGCTGGAATCTGGAGAGGAATCAGCTGCCTCCGCCCCTGAAGAAGGAAATAGAGGAGCCTGAAATTGAAGCATCAAAAGACCCTGATAGACAATTCCCTTTTAAATACAGGGATCTAATCTATGAACAGCTAATTAGAGCCCTGAATATTCAACAAAAAAAGGAGAAGCAGGCATCCTCAGACTCTTCAGACGAAGAGGAGTGGGCAAGGGAGTACATCCCTAGGGCCAGGGATAGAGACAGGGGGATGTTGCTGGACAAAGCGTATAAAAAAATCATAAAGCAAGAGTGGCAACAACCCAACAGACTGTTCAAATTGAATAAAACACAGCACTCTATACTCCCTATCAAAAAAGAAAGAGGCACTCTTTGCAATACCAAAAGTAGATGCAGCTGCTGCCTCGCTAGCTAGAAACTCCGTATTCCCGATGGAGGGAGAATGCTTTCCACGCGACCCCACGGATAAAGGGATTGAATGTAATCTCAGAAGAAATTTTGAGGAATCAGCAGCAGTATTAAAGATGGCAATTCTAACATCTTATTTTTCCAGGGCACTCATGACCTGGATCAAGAGGGCCAGAGATCCAAAAGTCTCACTGAAAATGACTAGAATTCTATCCACTAGAATTCAGCTGGCATACGCGTTCATCGCCGATTCGTCCACAGACATGATACGCTGGACAGCGAGATCAATGGCTTCTAAGGTGGCAGCACGACGTCGCCTCTGGCTTCGCTCGTGGAAAGAAGACCCTATGGCAAAGAATACCCTGGTCGGGGGCTCGTTCCAGGGATAGAAACTTTTCGGAGTATGCCTAGACAAGGTACTCACAGACGCCGCGGATAAATCGAAAAAACAAACACTACAAAGCGTAGGGATCACGAAGAAGAATTTTCGTCCCTACAACGCACGCCAGAACCAGGGAAACTCCAGACGCCCCTTTTTCCCTAACAGGGGGCATCAAAGCAGATACAGGAGCAGATGGAACAAGCAGAAGGGAGCAAATCCCAGAAGTAAGCAACACCAGGGACAGGGGCGCAACAAGTCAGAGGCATGACTACCAGCCCTCTCTGGAACCCCACAAGCTAGGGGGCAGACTCCAGGACTTCGCACAGCAGTGGAAACATACCGTGCAAGACGCCTGGGTCACTCAAACGATACAAAGGGGATACTCCATAGAATTCGACCGCTCCCCTCTAAGCTTCTTTTCTGCCTCACCAAGGTCGAAAAACCCACAAAAGCACGTGGCAATGGCCACAGAAATCAAGAGGCTTCTCTCAATCGGAGCCATCGAACAAGTCCCTCCGAACGAACAGGGCTCAGGACTATATTCAATTCTGTTCCTAGTCCCGAAGAAACAGAACGAGTGGAGAGCAGTTCTCGATTTAAAGAGACTGAACAAATTCATTCGGACCAAAAAATTCAAAATGGAGACTCTACAGTCCATCAGGGTAGCGATAAACAGACAGGAATGGCTGACATCGCTCGACCTCAAGGAGGCCTATTTACACGTTCCAATATTGCCAAACCACAGGAAATGGTTGAGGTTCAGGTACGAGAACCTACACTGGCAATACAAGGCTCTCCCTTTTGGTCTATCAACAGCACCCAGGACGTTCACGAAAATCTTGATTCCCCTCATCGCGAACCTGCGAAAGGAGGGGATCAAGATTCATCCTTACTTGGACGACATATTAATACGATCACCGACATACGACCAGGCACTGAGGGACACTGCCAGGGTGATATCCTACCTCCAAGAACATGGTTTTGTAATAAACTTCAAAAAGAGTCATCTGAGCCCATCCCAGTCCCTCGAACACCTGGGAGTGATAATAGACACCAGATCATACGAGATTTGCCTCAATATGCAGAGACGCCAGAACCTCCTAGACCTTATTCATCTCGTGGTCTTAAGGAACAAGTCACGGCTAAAAGAACTAGCCAGTCTCCTGGGCAGCATGATCTCATGTATGAGCATTGTGAGATGGGCCAGATTTCACACCAGGCCTCTGCAGCAACTCCTGAGACCTTGGCAAGACCACCTCACACAGGGGGACAACCCTTGGGTGTTGGTCCCGAATACAGTCAAATCATCCTTCCAATGGTGGTCTCACAAGGGGAGGCTCAACACGGGGATCCCTTTGATGGACCCAGAGGGTGTGACGATAACAACGGATGCGAGCCTCCAAGGATGGGGGGCACACGCTCAAAACAGAGCGGTACAAGGAAAATGGCTGAAGTGGGAAAAGAGCCACCACATAAACTGGCTAGAACTAAGAGCAGCATATCTGGCTCTGAGGGAACTCGCCCCACTGATCAGGGGAAGGCACGTAACTGTCTACACAGACAACAACGTAGCAAAAGCATACATAAACAATCAAGGAGGGTCGAGATCATCAGCACTCCATCAACAAGCGTCACTACTGATCCGGTGGGCGGAAACAAACCTGAAGTCCATAAGAGCCATACATATACAAGGGATAAAGAACACCCAGGCCGACTGGCTGAGCCGCAAGACTCTGGATCCGGGAGAATGGGCGTTACATCCATCGACTTTCCAAGAAATAGTCAGGGAATTCGGGATGCCGGTGATGGACCTATTCGCATCCCCAACCAACACAAAAACAAGAAGGTTCATGACCAGATTCCCTCATCCTCTGGCAGAGGACTTCGACGCTCTGAACCGGATGTGGCCACAAGGACTCCTATACGCTTTTCCACCGTTCCCTCTGATCCACAGGACAATAGCAAAAGCCAAGAGGGAGGGAGCAGAGCTGATCCTAGTGACCCCATATTGGCCACGATGTCCGTGGTTTGCAGATCTTCTAGATCTAACAACGGAAACACCACTCAGCCTCCTCTACAGACAGGACATTCTAACTCAAGGGCCTATCAGCCACAAGGACCCCGTAGGCTTAAAACTAACAGCCTGGAAATTGAGAGGGAAGCCTTCAGAAAACTAGGTTACTCTCAACAGGTCCTACACACCATGCTTCAGTCTAGGCGACCGGCAACCAAGCACATTTATCAAAGTACATGGGCTTGTTTTGCGGGGTGGTGCCAGGAAAGGGGTCTGAGACCAGACAAGGCCTCTGTTAGAGTAATTTTGGAGTTTCTGCAGACGGGCCTGGACAGGGGCTTAAAGCCCAATACACTACAAAGACAGGTGGCCGCTATAGGTAGTGGGATAGGTACAGTGAGGGGGGAAAGAATCTTGAGACACCCTCACATTGTACGTTTTCTCAGAGCAGCTAGACTCATATCTCCTCCGGTGAGTCACCGTTTCCCCTCCTGGCACTTAAATCTACTCCTTAAAGCATTGACTGGCATACCCTTTGAGCCTCTCGAAGAGGTATCTTTATTCTACCTATCTCTAAAGGTAGCCTTCCTGATAGGTATTACAACAGCTAGGAGAATTTCAGAGCTGGGGGCTCTATCAATGGAACCTCACCTTTGCGTGTTTAGAGAATCGTCAGTTTCTCTCAGACTTGACCCTTCCTTCCTTCCCAAAGTAAATTCCTTATTTCACAGGGAACAGGAAATAATTCTTCCCTCTTTCTGCCCAAATCCTTCCCATGAAAAAGAAAAGATCTGGCATACCCTGGATGTTTCCAGGGCCCTCAAAATTTACTTGAAACGAACAGCACCGTTTCGACGGTCTACGGCTCTGTTTGTCTCTTACGGGGTACATAATAGGGGAATGAAGGCCTCGAAGTCAGTCATTGCCCGATGGCTGACTCTATGCATCAAGGAAGCATATAGGGCTAAAGGAAAAGTTCCACCGGAAGGGATATTTGCCCATTCCTTAAGAGGGGCAGCAACCACACAAGCATTCAGGAATGCCGCTCCTTATGGAGAGATCTGTAGGGCGGCAACATGGGCCTCGTTGCATTCTTTTACGAGGCACTATAAACTCCCCCTACATGAGTCAGCTGAAGCAGCATTTGGGAGAAGGGTCTTACAGGCTGTCCTGTAAGGAATATAGAGGTCAGGTTATGAAACTCTTCATTGATCCCTTCCCATGATACTAAGAGTGAATGTAAGTGGGAGGGACACCGCTTGGGGAAGTCCCTAGTGTTAAGGTTGGCCGTCCAGGAGGACCCCCAGGGAGAAAGGAAAATTGGGCACTTACCTTCTGAATTTTCCTTCTACTGGGGGTCCTCCTGGACGGCCAAAACCCACCCGGAATGAAGAGTAATTCTGGGGGGAACAGATTGGAGGAATCTGGAGTTTAAGTTTGTATTGCCGGTTGCCTAGACTGTCAGGCGTTAAGAGGTGTACGAATAGTTTATTATTCTCATAAAGAATATTACAAATTATATTTTATTATTCTCATATTATTCTCATAGATAATAACGTTGACAATGCATTTAGTTATTTGTCGTTAATAGCAAGTTCCTAGACAGTTCAAAAGGCTGAAATACTCTGGAGAAAGGAAGATCCCTGAGCCTCCAAGGATGAAAAATCATTGTGTCTGCCTCCTACTGGACGTTGGCGGGATCTACCCTAGTGTTAAGGTTGGCCATCCAGGAGGACCCCCAGTAGAAGGAAAATTCAGAAGGTAAGTGCCCAATTTTCCTTTCTCTTAGTGCTCTTCAGCAGGACAGAGAAATGGCTGAGGGGGGAAGTTTAAGTTCAGTCATAGCCCAAACTGGAAATTTCTGAAGTAAAAACCCCCTAAAATCCAGTATTGCCATCATTCCTCAGAACAGAAGAGTGTAAAAGTACTTTTGACAGTCCCTCTCCTCTCTCTGCTTTCATTTGCAGGACCCAGCGGCAGCAAAAAATTCATAAGCTAGAGGCAGAGTTGGAGCAATGCCAGGCCAAGCTTCTTGTTGTGGAAACACAGCATAATAGTCAGGTAGAGATCATTTTTTTCCTGTGATAAAAGGTGGGATCAGTTTTGTCTCTTGAACCATCTTGTTTTCATAGAAGTTGGTACATATGAGCATCCTCTGGTTAAGGGTTCAGCATTTATCTGAGGACCTGGTGGACTATTGTTGATTAGGAAATGGAGCCTTTGCTTTCCCTCTATGGAGGAGGTAAGGTAAGATGTGTTTTCTTTCCTCAGAATAAAAAACTTGATTTTGCTTTTACCCCTCAGGTAGAACCACTTTGTAAAGCATTAGAAGTCTCCCGAGCAGACAACAAGAAGCTTGCTCTGAGTTTGGATCAAGCTCTACAGGCAAATAATACACTACAGAGCAAGCTGACACTTGTCCAAGATGAACTGGACAACAAAGAAGTTGACCATCAGCAGCTGATGGCTTGCAGGTAGGAACAGGTCTAGGGCATCATAGTAAAGTAATACTTTACCTTGCCATTTTCAAGAGCAGAGGTTATAGCCTTTCTCCGCTTATGTCGTTAACAGTGCCAACTCCAGTGGTGCTTTTGCTGAGACAAGTGTGGTGGGCAAAGACTGAATAGTCATGATGAAGTTGTTTGCCTGACTTCTTTAGGCTGAGCTGTAGTGTCAGAATGCTGGCGATCGTGCTCGGAACCACTATGACTAATGAAACGCACCAAAGTTGGGAAATATTTTGGGAGCATCATGCTATCCTCCTGTTGTTATTTTGGGAATGTGCCCCCCCCAACTCTGTCCCACTTTCAACATCTAGAATATTAAAAAATGTATTGAGTGAGTTAATGTAACTAGATTTCTGTCTCTTCACAAAGGGAACAGTTAATTGAGGAAACGAAAATGGAGGCAAAGTTGTATGCAGAACGTCTAGAATCTTTGAAGAAGCAGTTTCATATTGAGAGAGAGGCTGTAAGGAAAGCAACACATCGGGAATTGGCTGAGGTGAGGGGGTGGCATTGCAAGGAGCGTGATATAGTTTCCAAAGGAGAGCCCTGGGTTTACAACAGCTGCTCTTCAAGGATAAGAAAACAAAAAGCTCATTGGTGCAGTTTCTCTTGTTAGTATGGGGTTCATCATGTTTGATAGTCTCCTAGTGAGGCTTTGTTCTGTGCTAGGCAAAGTGAGGTCCTAGTGGTAGCAGGTCGGACATATTAGTTATGGCTGTCATCTCCATATGCTCAGAAATGCCTGTTTTCTCTCTGCATAGCAGAATAAAATGTGTGATACCAGAGAGAGTCGGAATGTTACATGACCAAAATTCCCGACCACAACAGCCGCCCCATACCAAAATCTTCATATGACTTACAGCCACTAGACATGCGCACACAAACCTCTCCTGCTTAATGATTGGCTGGTGGAACTGGTGCTCGGAGATCCTGACTTCCAAGACTCTACAGAGCTGTTGGTATTCAGCTGCTTAGGGTTCGGTGTAATGAAGTAAGACGCGGGGCTGTTACGGAAGTGCAGGGTCCAGGACCAGCCCTAGATGAGAGCTGTACTTTGAACTGCTCAAGAGTTGCATCTGGCTCCCAAACCCCAATTTGGTCACCTCTGTTATAGACTAAAAGTGTAGCACACCCCCTTCTGTACAATCTTTGTGATAGGGATATGGCATGTGAAAGGGTGGAAGAAGTTGAATTGTTGTCTCTGTTGGTTGTCTTTGGAGTATAGTCTCAGACCAAAGAAGGGTTCAGAAAACCAGAGCTCAGGACCTTGCGTTGCTTCATTTACTGATTATTCAGAGGATCCAATGAACTTGTTACCGTGCCTACTTTCGAGTAGGAGCTAGGTCTGTGTGTTCTCTCTGATGATAGCCCTAAGTAAGGAATACTCTCCTGTAATTTCCTTTACAATCTATTCAGTCATCACAGACTAGCCCCTCTTCTGTTTCTTATAGTTGAAGAAAGCCCAGGAAGAGGTCTCTTCCAAGTCTGCTGAAATCTCCCGGGCTAACCGGGAGCTGCGGCAGAAAGTGATGGAGCTGGAAAAATCCTTGGCCAGTCACAAGGTGAAGATAAGGAGTCAGAAAGCTCTGATCAGACAGTACTTGGACTCCAAGACTAACAGGGTCCAGAACACAGAAAGGTTAAAGGTGTGTGCAGGTTCTTCTCTCTCGAAAAATCGTATCCTACATCTCCTCTCCCTACAGGTTTTTCTCCATGCAGTGGAGAAAGCAGAGCTCGGGTGTGATGGAGTGTAATATAGTGAAAGCAGGGTTGTGAGAGACAGCTGGGGAATGCCTGGCTTTTAGTGGAACGGATTAGATTCGTCCTACAATAAATGATGCTGTTTTACTGTGGAGTCTTTCCATTAGCTACAAATGAATGACTTCATAATAACCCTTATCTCATTTTCACTTTGGGAAAATTGGCAAATACTAGTGGACCAAACTGAAGAGAAAACTCACAGCTACAGCTCCTGCCTGTAAATTAGTTATTTAAAATCAGCGGATCTTAATCAGTAGAACTTTCAGTAGTGCTGATGCTTGTAAGGCAGGGTTCCTCTGTCCTATGAAAGTCTTCTTTGCTTACCTCTATGGCCTGCCTTAGTCGTGCAGTAAGGACTAGGATTTGGAGAATACAACATGAAAGAACTGGCATATTCATGTTGGTGAGGGCTGGTGTGGTCTGTTACTGTGGGGATCATTACTGCAGACAAACGCATGGAATGGATTTCTCTTTTTCTAAATTATTTTCAGGAAATTGAATCTGAATTGAGGCAAATGGAGCTGATTAAGGAGCAGTATCAGAAGAAAAATTATGAACAGGTAGGTGGGGAGGATTCTATTCTGCCCCTTACATCAGAGTGGACTCTGTGCCTGTGCCCATTTACTGGCATCTTATTCGTGTTTTTTCTCTAGTCATTGAGCATCAAGAGATTTATGACTGAGTTAACAAGCCTGCAGGGTGAGATGCAGATGCTAGCCAAAAACCAACATGAAGTGACAATGCACAACAGGCACCTGCAGACCCAGCTGGAAATGGAGTGGAAATTGCGGCAGCAGCTAGAGGACCAGTGCCAGGTACAGTGACCAACCTGGAAAAAGCAGGAGGTGGTTGAGTAATGCCCTTACTCTAGACTGAAGGCGTATGGTGATGGATGCTCTACTGTCTCTGGCATGTGTTCTCTCTCTTTACCGCCTTGTGGAAATGAATCTGACTTACTAGGTGGAGAATGTTATTGCATGTAAATGTCTACTATTTTTTTCCATTCTGGATACCTGCTTGTTCTGTGCCATAGAAGTGCTTTGCTTTATACCATACATCAGAATAATAAATAAGTCTCTGTATATTTAGACTCTGGAAGATACGGTCAGAAACCTGAAGAAATGCAAAGAGGAAACTGAACATAAACTGAAGGAAGCCAGTATAGAGTCAGAACAGGTGAGTTGAGCGCAAAGGCAGCTGAGAAAAGAAACCCATTAATCTGCCCTGAGAACGCGGAGACATGGGGCTCTTGGATATGCAGGTAGCACCTTGGATTGAGAGCAAGCCCAGTACATTTCACCTACGTCAACTGGTTGGTGCTTATCCCAAGCAGTTCTTTCACAGCAATAGTCTAAAGCACTACACTTCAGTTTGTAGTATTGCAGGGTTAGGACAAATTAGTATGTTTTTACCCTACGCTGAATAGTGGGTAAACCTGTAGTAACTAAACACGCATCTTCTGGGCCATTTCTGAGCAATATAGTAGTGGTTTTTTGTAAGGGGGATGTAGCAGAGGCAGTCCAGCTTAGCCCTGCGTGGTCTCACGAGCAGGAAGCCACTCATGGTTCTACTGCCTCTTGGCTACTCCCATGGCTGTCTCGGGCCACTCGCTGTTGGCCTGAGGAGGTGACTCTCAATAGCATCATCGTCATGTTACTTGGGGAAGATCTCTTAATGCTGGTAAGTCCCCAGAAGCCTCTGCCCAAGAGTGATAGTCCATTGGCCCTCTTCCAGAGGGATAGTCCAGACACTGGGTTTTGTAGCCACCTCCTAGGCATCATCTCTTTCTGGGTAACCCCTGTCTTAGTATCCCTAGTCCTGGAAATCTCCCTCTCTTGGGTCCCTAGCCCTGCCTTTGTTCCTGAGCTAGCACTTTACCCTTCTAGAGCAGTCCCTTCACGACAGACGGTAAGGCTCGTTCCTGTCCCCCTCCCCACCCCTGCTGTTTATCCCAGGTCAGCCCTCTCGTGGCCACTAGCTTCCTGAGCTGTTCTTTCTGGGCTTTCCTGCCCTATGTTCCCTCTTGGGCTTCTGGTCAAGCTCCTGGCTTTGCCCCCTTGTAGGGGCTGGAGTGTTATTTATGGGCCTGCTTTGGAGTATCCTTCCTCCTTATTGGTCTTCTCACACAGCCACCCACTTCTCCACCTTTATACGCCCAGACCAAGTCATCTGACCTGGCCCGCCTCTGGTCACTTGACCAGACTGGCTGCACCTTGGCTGTTACTCCCAATTAATCTGCTCTTGAGTAGGCTTCAGGTAACTGGTGATGGGATGCTGGCTACCCTTGGGCATAGTCCAGTAGCGACTTGCCTGCTGGACCTTGGCACAGGGGAGGCTTCCAGTGTAGATAAGGAAATAAGTTACAATGGTCCTTTTACTTTAGGCTACAGAGTAGGTTGGGGGATCGCTTAGCTTCAGCAAGCAATGCAGGAGGAAGCAGCAATAGATCACTGAGGTGGTAAAACTTTACATTTGTTGTCTTCTTTTTAAAAAAAAAAAAAATGATCATGGAGCCAGCCCCTCTCTCAGCAATAACTACCCTACACTGGGTGTTTTCAGACAAGACATTAGCCCACACCCAGGGGGTGTCCACCTGCCCTTTTATTAAGTGTTCACCCCCACCACACACAGGCATACCACCCATCTAACCCACAGCCCCCACTCACAGCAGGGTCTCAGAATGTGGAGTCCGCTGTGCCGCCTCCACATAAATGCGGTGAATTCATGTGAATGCGGGCTAATGTGCACCCACGTGTCCCCGTCCCATCAGTTAGGGTACAGGCAGTACCTCTGCGCTTAGTGGCCCGCCAGCCACCACAGAATTGCGGACAGAAATCCTAGAGCGTTAGAGGAGCAACCAATTCCTGCCCCGCTCTCTATTCTTGCGCTCACTTGCACTGCCATTGGGGTTGTCTGGCTGCGAGTGCATGAAATACACTCCAGGAGCTGCTTGGTTATTATGATTATACACTAAACATGTGAGCGGGAGCTGCACAGACCAAACCAGGATTGCAGCAAGCTATCGTCTCATTTGATTTCACCCACTCTCTCCTTATGTCCTTTGCTGTATTGAGCCTTCATTATGTCCTCCCTTCCTTTTTTTTTCCTCTGACAAATTCCATCTACTCCAGAGTTAACAAAAACCCTCTTAGTTACCCAGTAATGGGAGTGACACGGCCATGCAGTCTGAAGCAACGTTACATTAGTCCCTTCCACAGCTACAGAGCAAGAAAGCCAGGTTGAGCTAACAACTTGCTCTTTATTGAGATAAGCTGGCAACTTTAGAGGTATTCTAGAGCTTGGAAGCTACAAATTGGCCTGGCTTACATTCCTACATCCATGCACCACTAACAGTTCTGACTCACAGCTGCTCGTCTCCCCAGATAACAGCTAACCTGGAAGAAGCTCACCGGTGGTTCAAGTCTAAATTTGACAACTTACAGCTAGAACTAGTGAAAAACCGACAGCAGAAGATACTTGGAGAAGAAGACTATGAAAAGGAGGTAAAAAAAGATTATTTCTTCCACTAGTAGGATTAAGATAAAGCAGTCGTCTAGTGAGGTGGTTTCCTGTGCATGTCAGGAGTTGTCGTGTTGAATTCTAATGGGAGCTCTTCATTCAGACGAGAGCATTAGTACTGGCTGGAGATAGCACCCTAGGGGACTATGCCAGGTGGTTTTCTTTCAAAGAAAACTTTGGTCCATTGCGATCCTCCTGTGCACTATTCCTCTGGAGTAGAGAGGGGTCCTCGCCAGCAAAGGATCATCCAAACTCAGGCCAAAGTTTCTCTTCCTTCTTCTCCAGTTTCTTTGGCAGATTAAAACTGACAATCAGAATTTTTACTTTTTAAGCCTTTCCTCTCCCATCCCACACGTGTTGCTCTACTTAACCTACATCTCTCTGGGGCAGGAAACCAGCTTTCAGAGGGGAGCTGGCCCCTGCTCATGACTTGCAGTGTGGAGTTTATTCCCAGGTTTCTTGCTAACAGTTTGTGAGTTGTGTATCTTTGGTGTGTAAACTGCCTCTGCTTAACCTCCTGGGGGGTGGATGGGCACATCCCTCCTCTGCTTTGCCAAGTCTTACGACATTACAAGTGTAATTCCATTATCTGAACATAATTATGCTGAAAATCGGTAGCTTCTCCCTCGACAGCTGCTTTAATGTTTAGCCCCATACCCCTCTAAACATTCTTATAAGATAGATCTTCTCTCCTTGAATGCATGGAGATGAAAACTCTTCTGTCAGAGTTGTGCCAATCCCCATACGAATGCTTGATAAGCCTCTAAAAATATTCAACAGCTCAATATATGTCTTCATTTTCTACTGTGGATGTTGTTTTGGGTGGGGGGAGTCTTGGTGCATAGCCTAGTTCTCACACCCCGTCCTGTCTTATCAACAGGATGTGAAGGAAAGGCCCATGAAATTCCCCAGCCAGGCTTCTCTGCATCTCTGGGAGACCAAACAGCAGCTTAAACTAATCTCCAGGAAGTATCAGTCTGAGCTGAGCAGGAAGTGATGTCCTCTGACTTGGAATGTCTCAGACTGAGATTCCGCTGTGATGCTCTGACCAGCACTTCCCAGGGCAGAACATTGCATGCTTGTAGTAGGATTGTGACCAGATAAGGCTTTTGGCTGAAAAATCTTATCCTGCGTCTTTCAAGAGAAGGATGTTCGTGCCCCTGCAGAGAGCCTGGATGAGCTGGATTTGCTTTGTATTGAGGAAGGCCCTTCAAATAAAAATTATATCAACTCTCTGGCTGATGGGAGATAGTGCACGGATAGGGTTGGGAATATTACTTTAAACTGTGTATTTGGTTCAGAATATACGTCCTACCAAGTTGTTTTCTTTGAGCCAAACTTTCCTCCATGCTTAATTTTGCTGTGACTAATTTAAATTGTGTATCATAGATCAGAGATTAGTTAAGATATTTATGGTAAAGAAATTCTTCTCTATCACTTCCTGTGCCAGTTTGTTTCTTGGATTCTGGGTAAGGGGTCTTGGCTTCATCAGCTTTGGTGGAACAAGTTAGAATAAGTGCTGGAGCTCTCTGTATTTGCACTGTGAAGTGACCAAAGACCTCAGCCATTAAATAAAAGCAAAGTGCTGTTTTAGTATCATGGAGTTTGAAGATTAAAATGGGGGCTTCTTGTTGACAAGTCGTGAAACTGCAAAGCCCACGTTTTAGTTCCCTGTATGGACATTTGCCCCTGTCTAACTGTTGGGCACCCTTTAGACTCCTAGAGAAAGGTCTGTCTCCCTGACCCTAAGGACTCAGTGCCTGACCCTGAAAAGTACTGAGCACCATTCTCTCTAATGTGAATGAAAGCTACCATCTCTTTGCTGGTTAGTCCCTTGCTTTTTACACAGTCATCCAGTCTTCTTCCTAAGGTAACATCTTGGAGCTGCATGAAAACAATGATGCACGTTCGGGTAGTTCTTGAAAGACTAAGACAGTGCTCCTAGATGCACTTCCGCTAGCAAGGCTGCATTAGCTTTAACAAGCCTCTGTCACTGCAAATGGATTTAGGATTCCAGGCAAGAGTAGCATTCCCTTTCACTACAGTGGGACTGCAAGAACCAGCCCCTTTATTTCTTCCTCACTTAATCAGGTTACTGAGGAGTAAAGTGCTTTGAAAAATATTAACTAGAAGTGCAGTCATTATTAAGGAGAGCCTAGGCTGCTGTGCAGATAGCTGGCTCTGTCCATCTTTATGTTTGGGCTAGCCTCCCATTGGTGATATCATAGGGATGGATAGGTCAAAATGAGCCTCTGCTCAGGGGATCTGGGCTGTAGCTTTCTTTTCTTTTCCCTATGTTCATTTGGGTCAATACAATATTTATATTGCTTTCTTACTGTTTGTATCTAATAATGATGACTGTAGCTGGAAAGTAATCTTAGAAAACAAGCTTAGAATATCAGCAGCTGCCTTATCTTAGACTGCATGTATTTGATCTATTTAAAGCAGTGTGAGTAGCTGTTAAATCAGTGTAACTCTTCTACATACTGGATAGAAAACATTTTCTTCAGGTCCAGCAAGATTTGCTCATGGACCAGGCCTGGTAACAACAGCAGCAGCAGAGACTGTTCCTGGCTCTTCTATCAGCTGGAGTTGCTACTCTCAGCGATTAGTGGAATCTTGTTTTGAGTTTATGACCTCTTCTCAGTGCTGTGAGTACATATATATGTCATCTGCTGGTTTTGTATTTGATCATTAAACATGCTTAATTTTCTATAACAGTTTCACTGTCATTTAACTTCTTATCTTGGGAATCCTGTTGCTCAATTAATTTAAACCTGTTATGCAATAATCACAGTGTCCAAAATGTTTTCCAGGTAAAATGCTATAAATACAATAGGCAGGGACCCATGTTCACTGCGTTTCCCCCGTTGGCAGCAATGGGGAAACACATTGAACGTGGGTCCCTGACTATATACTACACTACCATCCTGCTGCATTAAACTTCACGGGTGGAAGACAAAAGCCTCAGGAAATGCCTTGATGCTCACTTAAGGTGTGGGTTCAACCCTCTCTGCTGAACAAAGTAATTTTGGAAGCTGTATATAAGGCTCCATATACAGTAGCGCCAGGAAAGCTGTTTGGAAAGACAGCAGGAGACCTGATTCCATCATCGAGTTGGCATTCCACCAATACGTCTACACCTACTGTGGAGCAGAAGTAGAAATTAAAGGTGCTTGGAAAAGCATGATGACTTATTGACAGGGGCCCGAGCTGACTGCATTGCTACAATTTGCAGTGATTTTTGCAGAATCAGCCAATCCTCGCAGTGCCATGCTGAAATTGCAGTGACACTGCAGTGGGGGCTGTCTGCGGGATCTTTAAATCCTGTCTCTGGCATAAACATGTCGCCTGACCCCAAACTAAAACTGCTGCTGCAGCTGCCGTCTGTCTGGGAGGTGTGACCATGACCCGAGGGTAAATAGGCCCCTGGGAGATGAATTGCGGGCGGGTGGGGTCTGAAGGCCCTATGTTCGGGTGAGGAAGGTCTGGGGTTTTAATATGAGGTGGGAATTCTGGGGTGCTGAAATTCCAGAGGATTTGAGCTGTGTTTGATTAGCAAAGTTGTGATTCTATGTCAAACCTGTTGCAAATTTGCTTCCCAGCATGCATAGTTATGCAAATCAAGTAAATTATGCAAATATTAATGCTTGCGGTGAATTTGCAGAATTTGGCTTCACTGGTTGCAGAATTTAAGATTTTTTGGTGCAGTGAACTTGGGTCCCTGCATATACAGTAATGACCAGCAGAGACCATTTAGCAAATTTTATCAAACATCCACAGACATTTGGGAGGTCGAGGGGGAGAGAGGAAGTTCTAACCCCTAAAGTACTTGTATCCACCATACATGCTACACCCCTGCTTGGCCTGCCCCAGGGTGTCATTTTAATAGCCCTACTCCAATAGACCTCATAGCCTGGACAGACAGGTTGATCTAAGGACCAAGTTTCTTGTATTAGGATAACACCAAAATCCTTAAGGAAAGAGAAACAACCCGGGTCCTGTAGCCTTAGGCGCCACCCTGCCACATTCCAAGATAAAACTTTCAGTGGAGGAAGAAGATGACAGGGAGCTCATTCCTTCTGTCCAGGGCAGGGATAAGGGCCTGCCGCTCGACAGAGCTTTTGAAAAATTAGCGCTTTCAGAGTGGAAATCTCCAGGGAAGGTGTTTAAGATTATTAAGACCCAGGAGGCCCTATATAGTTTCTCCAGGAAAAAGAAGGGCATATTTAAAAATCCCAAAGTGGATGCAACCACTGCCTCCCTGGTTAGACAGATGGTTTTTCCAACAGAGGGTGACTGCTACCCTAAGGACCCCACAAACAGAGCTATTGAGGGAATCCTGAGGAAGGTCTTGGGAGTCTTCTGCAGCTTCTCTACGAGTGAATATTTTGTCTTCTTACATGGCAAGGGCCACGATGATGTGGGTACAGGAGATGCAATCCACGGACATCTCGGAGAGGAGATCGAAGGTTCTGGCCTCTCGAGTTACGTTGGCTATTGCCATGTTGACGGACGCCACCACGGACACCCTCACCTGGTCGGCCCGCTCAGTATCCCTCTCCATTGTGGCTAGGCGGAGGATCTGGTTAAGGTCCTGGCAGGGGAATGCAATAGCCAAAAACTTATTGACGGCAGGCCCCTATAAAGGCTTCAAGCTATTTGAAACATGTTTGGACAAGGTCTTGGCTGACGCTACTGAAAGGACTAAAACCAAGACTTTGCAACAATTTGGGGCCAAAAAGAAAACCTTTCGGGCCCCATCTTTTAGGTTTGGGGGTCTTTCCACGTCCTTGGCCAGACGTGGCCAGAACCAGAGATTCTAGACAGCCCTTTAGATTTAGGTGGTAGAGACAACGCAGACCTGATAAGTTTAAGCCACGCGAGTCCTCTGCCTCCCAGCCCAGTAAGCAGGCATGACTCACGAGGGGACGTGGAGATAGGGGGCAGGCTTCCCCTTTTCTCTAACATCTGGGAAAAATCAATCTCAGATATCCAGGTTTTACAGCTTGTTCGCCAAGGCTATGCCTTAGACCTGCACGGGACCCCAAGAAGCAGGTTCCTGCCTTCCCGTTTCCAAAGTTCCCCTTAAGATCCACAGAGATAAACAGGCTGTGGTCCATAGGAGTCATAGAAAAAGTCCCTCACAAGAAAAGGGGTTTGGGCCTCTATTCGATAATTTTTTTGGTGGCCAAAAAGTCGGGTCAATGGAGAGCAGTTCTGGATCTAAAGTTGCTAAACAAGTGGGTAAAACCATAAAAATTCAAGATGGAAATTGTCAATTCAATCTGCCAGGGCCTGTCGCAAGGAGATTGGATGGCATCTCTGGATTTAAAGGAGTCCTACCTCCATATCCCAATCCTCCCTGCACACAGGAAATGGCTCAGGTTTGCATACAACCAGAACCACTGGCAGTTCAAGGCCTTGCCATTCAGTCTCTCCTCGGCCCCCAGAACATTCACCAAGACCCTGATTACCCTGATAGCGAATCTCCGCAGGGAGGGGATCTATGTTTTCCCTTACCTCGATGATCTCTTGATCAGAGCACCATCTCAGGAGAGAGCGTCAGCGGATGTAACCTGAACAGCCACGGTTTTATCGTGAACCTCCCAAAGAGCCAGTTGGTACTACGCCACAGGATAGCACACCTGGGCATAGTCATAGATACAGCCTTAGATGCGGTGTTTGTCCCAAAGAAGCGACAGGAAAATATTCGCTCTATTGTCCTTCTTCAAGCCAGTCTCTGCTAAGGCTCAAGAGGCTGGCAAGCTTACTGGGTTTGATGGTGTCTTGCTTCCACCAGATCCAGCAGGCACGCTGCAACCTCAGAACCTTGCAGCGGCTGCTCAGGCCTTCCCAGAGAGAGCTTACTCTGGGAGGCAATCCCTGGGTACCTATTCCTGCCCATCTAAAGTCCTGCATGTCTTGGTGGTTACACCCAGCAATATTTGCAAGAGGAGTGCCCCTCATGGAGCCCTGCCGAAAGGTAGTAACCACAGGCGCCAGCTTGAGAGGTTGGGGAGCCCACATGGGCGATCTATCGATCCAGGGGCTTTGGTCCAGAGAGGAATCATCCAGGAACATAAACCTCCTGGAGCTGAGGGCGATTCCCCTTGCTCTGGAATGGTTTGCTCATATCCTCCTCAATGTGCATACCCTCGTTTACCCGGACAATACCACGGCGAAAGCCTATGTAAATCATCCGGGGGGTTTGAGGTCTCCGTCCCTGCAGAGGGAGGCCAAGAAACTCTTGGATTGGGCCCAGGTTCATCTGGCTTCCCTGAAGGCATTACATATAAAGGGGACAGACAAGAGCCGAGAAGATTGGCTCAGCAGGAGGGAATTAGACCCACACGAATGGGCCCTGAACAAGATAGTGTTCCGGCAGATAATGGGGACCTTCGGACAACCGATCCTGGATCTGCGTGCCAGCCAGGAGAACGCTTAGGTGGAGTTTTTCATGGCAAGGTCACAGTCCAAGGGTGCCGTGGCTATAGACGCCCTGAACCAAAGGTGGCTGCAGGGTCTCCTCTATGCCTTTCGCCCCTTTCCTTTGCTCGTGAGGATTGTAGCAAAAATCAAAAGAGAAAGGGCTCAAGTAATCTTGGTGACTCAGTGCCACTACGTTTTAATTTGTCCACTTTATAGTGAGGCGAGAAAAGCAATGTGGGCTTCAGTTGGAGTTCTGAGTGGAAAAACCCCCATACAGAAACTGGTCGTCTTGTTACGCGATACGGTGCCAGAGACGACCAGGGCAGTGGCTACTTTTGCCTTTAGGGCAAAGAAACTACGGATGCGCAAGTTACAAACTAAATCTAACTAATGGAATGGAATGTTCTTCACTCAGGGATCTGAGTGAGTGAGTTTTGAGACATTCTTAGCAATATGGGAAGCGCCACTGCTAGGGCAAATTTGTGCTTTCAAAAGTATTATTATGTATGTTGGTTATGTTTTATTTTTTCTTTGTCAAGGCCGTTGGGCCAGTACAATAAACAATTTTACTTACTAATCTTGGTGACTCCATGGTGGCCGAGGCGACCTTGGTTTTCGGACCTCATGGAATTGAGTGTGGAGAAGTCTCTCCTTCTACCGCCAGTTCAGGATTTGCTGTCTCAGGGACCCCTATTCTTCAAGAACGTGAGGTCTCTAAAATTGACAGCATAGAAATGAAGCACATAGCTCTCCAGAGGAAGGGCTCTCCAGGGGCGGTGCTCGAAACACTCTTGGCCGCTAGAAGACTGGCGACCAGGAGGTCCTATAGGGCAACCTGGAAGGTTTTCTCTTTATGGTCATTATCTAGGGGACAGGACCCATGTAAAGCTTCCATTCCTCAGATTCTAGACTTCCTGCAGGCGGGCCTAGACAAGGGTCTCAGACACAATACCCTGGCCAGGCAGGCATCAGCATTGAATTCAGTGCTAAACACGGTGTCTAACAGGAACCTCTCCGCCCACAAACATATTCACCAATTCTTAAGAGCAACTAAGCACCTTTCTCCCCCAGTGGTGCACAGGTGCCCTTCCTGGGATTTAAATCTGGTGATCGATGCCCTGACTAAATCTCCATACAAACCGCTTTCACAGGTTTCGCTTTACATGTTATCCCTAAAGGTTTCCTTTCTGATTGCGGTCACCTCAGCCAGAAGAATGTCGGAGATGGGGGCCATGTCTATGGAAGAAAATGCCTATCTTCCATAAGCAATCGGTAACCCTCCGACTCGACCAGGCGTTCATTCCAAAGATTAATTCAATTTTCCACAGATCTCAAGAGGTGGTTCTGCCATCGTTTTGCCCAAGACTGGTGCACCCAGCGCACCTTAGATATGTGTCACACTTTGAAAATTTACTTGGCTAGAACCCAGAGTTTTAGAAAAACTACAGCTCTCTTCATCAATCTTAGAGCTAGCGTTAGGGGCTCTAAAGCGTCAATAGCTCTAATCTCTAAGTGGGTAAAGCAGGCAATAATCGAGACCTATAAAGCCAAAGGGAAAGTTCCCCCTCTTCAGATCTGGCCTCATTCAGTTCGGGGAGCAGCCACTTATGCCTTCCAAGGTGAGGGCCTCATATGCCGAGCTGCAACCTGGGCATCAGTTCATACTTTTCTGAAACATTAACACCTACCAGTCGGCTGAGGCAGCTTTCAGTAGATGGGTGTTACAGGTGGTGCTAGAGCCCTCTGGCACTGTTTGTTCCCTCCCTTAGGGTCTCTAATGCTCAGGTATATCCCATCCGGAGGACTGTCTGCGGCAGGGGGAGAAAAGAGAATTGGTCACCTACCTCGGTGAATTCTTTTCTTCTCCTGCTACGCAGACAGTCCTCCAGCCCCACCCAGACAAACAGCTGGTGGGGGTTTGGGAGGGGCTGGTTGGTTGATCTAGAGAAAAGTTTTCCCTGCTGCACGTAAATGGTTGGTCCCTGTTGGGGCCTTGGTTCATTATTTACTTACCCTTTCCCTGGTCTCCCAATTAGTACTTAAGCAGTTAGACCAGGGGCAGGTTCTGGTTTTCTCTCTTCCTGCAAGACAAGCTGGTCCTCTGCTAGGGAACTTCTAGAGTCGATTGAGGGGGTAGCTGGAGACGAGGAGCATGCGCAAAAACAACTATCTATCTTCTGCCTCCTGTCGGTCATGGGAGGAGCTACCCATCCGGAGAACTGTCTGCGTAGCAGGAGAAGAATTCACCGAGGTAGGTGACCAATTCTCTTTTCCCCATTGCTGCCAATGGGAAAAAGACAGTGAACATGGGAACCCTGAATATGTTCGGTGTCAGAACCACTTTGTCAATCAATGAACCAGTTGCTCTTATAATTGGATAGTTATCTTTACATTCTGAAAGTCTAGATAAGCCAGTGATTTCAGTCTTAGGAGTTAGATAGGGTTATGTACGTAAACCACACAATGTACATTTTTAAAACTTTCCACTCTAAAGAGGATCAGAGCAAGATGGTAGGTTTTGCACTCATTTATGTTTTAGGATTGCTTCAAGCTGGATCTCTCTGCATCACAGAGGCCTACAAGGCAGAGGGCAAGCCCCCCCCCCCCC
>QEPC01009281.1:1748394-1760307 GCA_003113815.1 Sphenodon punctatus
GCGGAAGAGGATTAGATATACCCCCTATAGCACCGATCTCCCGAAAGCCTCATCGGCTGAATCGTGCAACGGGATCTTGTAGTGCCTCATAAAGGTGTGCACTGAAGACCAGGTTGCTGCACGACAGAATTCCCCATAGGAGGCCAAATTTCTAAAGGCGTGTGAGGTTGCAGCTCCTCTAAGGGAATGGGTGAATACTCCCGGCGGTGGGGGGGTTGCCCTCTGCCTTGTAGGCCTCTGTGATGCAGAGGATCATCCAGCGCGCGATAACGGCTTTGAATGCCCTCATGCCTTTTCTCTGAGGGCTGTAGGATACAAACAAGGCAGATGACTTTCTGAAGGGAGCCGTTCTGTCCAGGTATACCTGCAGTGCTCTTTTAACATCGAGGGTGTGCCAGACTCTTTCCTGTGGGTGAGTCGGCTTGGGGCAAAAGGAGGGAAGAACGACCTCTTGTTCCCTGTGGATGCGGGTGTCTGCTTTAGGGCAAAAGGCAGGGTCTAGCCTGAGGACCGCTAAGGACTCCTTAAATGAGCAGAAGGCGGGGTCCATGGAAAGTGCGCTAAGTTTGGAGACTACGAGCTGTGGTGATGCCTATGAGGAAGGCCAGTTTGAGGGACAAGTAATAAAAGGATACCTCTCTGAGAGGTTCAAAGGGTGTCTCGGTTAGAGCTCTGAGGAGTAAATTTAGGTTCCATGTGGGAAATTGGTGAGCCACCGGAGGGGAGATAACTCTCGATGCCTTTATAAACCGGACAATATGGGGGTGCTTCGCTACACTGCGGCCCTTGACCGTGCATAGTACGCTATTCAGTTCTGCTACTGGTCTTTGGAGCTTGTTGGGCTTTAACCCCTTGTCTAGAACTTCCTGGAGGAAATCTAAAATAACCCTAATGGGGGCCTTAGTTGGTCTAACTTCCCTGTTTTCACACCACCTGGCAAAGGTAGCCCAGGTACTCTGGTATATGCATTTCGTGGCTGGACACCTAGATTGAAGCACGGTGTCCAGGACTTGATGGGAGTAGCCCAACTTTCTCAGCGCCCTTTCAACTTCCACGCTATTGGGTTGTCATGAAGGATAAGTCCCTGAGACAGGAGGTCGGGGATGCTCGGGAGTCTGACGGGGGGTTCCGAGCTCAGTTCTTGAATGTCCGCAAACCACGGACGTCGTGGCCAGTAATGGGTCACCAGGATGGTGGTCGACTGCTCTTTTTTGATTTTCGCCACAGTCCTGTGTATGAGGGGAAATGGGCGGAAGGCATACAGAAGACCTGGAGGCCAGGTCAGGTTCAATGTGTCAAACACTGCTGCTCGGCGATCTGGGAATTGGGATACGAAGATCTCTGTCTTCGCATTGGTTGGTGATGCAAACAGGTTGATTTCCGGTCGCCCAAAGGAGCCATGGTCTCGAACACTGTCGGGTGGAGAGCCCGCTCTCCTGGGTCGATCTTTTCCCAGCTTATCCAATCTGCTTGAGTGTTCTTTTTTCCAGTGATGTGAACCGCCTTGATGGACTTCAGGTTGTTTTCTGACCACTTGNTGCCCAAAGGAGCCATGGTCTCGAACACTGTCGGGTGGAGAGCCCGCTCTCCTGGGTCGATCTTTTCCCAGCTTATCCAATCTGCTTGAGTGTTCTTTTTTCCAGTGATGTGAACCGCCTTGATGGACTTCAGGTTGTTTTCTGACCACTTGATGAGAGCAGCTGCCTGCTGGTGAAGAGATTCGGATCGAGAACCCTCTTGGTGGGTACGCTTTCGCCACCGTATTGTCCGTGTACACCAGTACATGTTTTCCTTGAAGGATCAGAGCTAGGTCTCGTAGGGCTAGATAAATCACTCGTAGCTGCAGCCAGTTGATGTGATGCCTTTTTTCCCAAGGAAGCCACTTGCCTTGTGTCGTCCTGCCCTGTGAGTGCACTCCCCAGCCTAGGAGACTCGCATCGGTTGTCACGGCCGTCCTGTCGGGATCTGAGAGCGGGACACCTGATTTGAATCAGTCTGTCTTTGCCCACCAGTGGAAGAAGTTCTTGAGTGATGCTGGGACTGTGATCCATGGGTTTCCTCCCTGCATCAGGAGGTCCTGCCATGGGCATAGAAACGGCTGGAGTGGTCTGGAGTGGAATCTGGCTCAATGCAGGATTCCCAGGCAGGAGATCATGGTGCCTACCAGGCTGACAAGGGCTTTGAGTCTGGCCTTGCGGACTTTCGAAATCTGTCGGATCAGGAGTTGGAAGTTTTTCTTTCCTCTGTTGTGTAAGGAAGATATTGTAACTGAGGGTGTTGAAGATCACCCTCAGATGTTCTAGAGTTTGGGAGGGATTCAGATGGCTCTTGAGGTTGATTAAGAAACCATGTTTTTGCAGGTACTCGATGGATCTGCAGACATCTGTCAACGCCTCCTCGTAGGAGGGTGACCCAATGAGGATGTCGTCGACGTATGGGTGGATCTTGATGCCCTCTTTCCATAGGTTCACAATGAGGGGGATCAGGACCTTTATGAATGTCCTGGGTGAGGTGGCGAGGCCAAAGGGCAGGGCTGTGTATTGCCAGTGCTGCTAGGCATACGTGAATCTGAGCCACTGTCTGTGAGATGGGAGGATGAGGACGTGCAAGTATGCTTCCTTGAGGTCGAGGGAAGTTAATCACCTGTCTTGTGAGATCGTTATGCGGATGGATTGAAGGGTTTCCATCTTGAATCTTCAAACTTTTGACAGACTGGTTTAGCATTTTGAGGTCGAGGACTGCACTCCATTCCTCTGACTTTTTTGGTATGAGGAACAGGATGGAGTAGAGTCCGGACCCTTTTTCGTGTGATGGTACAGGTTCTATGGCTCCGATAGTTCGGAGCCTGTCTGCATTTCTGTTTGTATTGTGGAGTGCTTGTCTGGCTTGTTGGAGACTGATGAGACACAGTAGGAGCGTCGAGGGAAGTGGGAGAACTCGACTGCATAGCCCCTCTGTATGGTTCGGAGGACCCATGCGTTTGAGGGGGAGTCTAGCCATTTCTCCGCAAACAGTTGTAACCTGCCTCCTAGGGTCGTACGGTCCTGAGGAGGGAAGGCTCCATAGTCATGCGTCCGTCTTGGGGTGTCCAGAGCCCTGTGTGCACTTGGGCTTTGTTCCCAGCTCCCTTCTGCTGGCTTCCTCTGTGTGGGTAGAAAGGGCGTCTGGTGCCACCTGCTGAAGGAGTATCCTGTACTGAAGGAATGAAAAGGTGTTTTTTAGATCCCAAAGCTTTGCACGGTTTGTCTTTTGGATTTGTCTGGAGCGTCTGTGAGGACTTTATCCAGGCAGACGCCGAAGAGCTTAGCCCCTTGGAAAGGTCCCCCCACTAGGGTATTTTTGGCTGTGGTGTCTCCTTTCCAGGACCTGAGCCAGAGGCTGCTACACTGGATGGCGCTGCATGAGATGCCCAGCAGAGGATTTCAGTGGATGAATCTGCTATAAAGGCATAGGCCAACTGGATTCTAGTGGATAGGATCCTAGTCATTTTCATAGAGACCCGAGGATCCCTGGCCCATTTGATCCAAATCATAAGGGCTCTTGAAAAGTAGGAGGTGACTGTAGCCGTTTTTATGATTGAGGCTACTTCCTCAAAATTCCTCCTTAGGTTACACTATTCCCTTGTCAGTAGGGTCCCAGGGGAAGCACTCTCCCTCGGTTGGGAAAACAGAGTATCTGGCAAGGGATGCTGCCGCGGCATCTATTTTAGGGATGGCGAGGTGGGTCTCTTTGCTTTTAGTGAGGGAGTAGAAGGATAGCTGGGTTTTATTCATTTTGCAAGCCTTGTTGGGAAGCTGCCATTCCTTTTTGATAATTTTTTTATAGGCTTTGCCTAAAACCATCCCCGTCTCTGGCTTTAGTCCGTGGGATATATTATCTCGCTTCCTCCTCCAAGGACTCCGAGAAGTCGTGTTTGTCTTTCTTTTGTCAGAGGTGAAGAGCCTTTATGACCAGGTCAAAGAACTGGTCTCTGTATTTACTAGGGAACTGCCTGCCTATCAGGGTCTGATGAAGCTTCGATCCCTGGCTCCTCTATCTCTCCCTCTTCAAGGGAGGAATGACTTCTCTCTTCCTCAGAGGCCTGGTGCTCATCTGAGGCGTGGGTCTCAGATGCTTCCTCTTCCTCCTCACAGGGCTGCTGTGAGGGGGGCCTTTTTTCCCCTTCTCTTACCCCTAGCTGAGGTCGCTTCCTCTTCAAAGGAGTGGATGGACCTCACCTCGTCAGAGACTGTCCCCGATGAAACAGGGGAGCCTAGGGATCTGGGGGCCTTGCGTGGTATCTTGGATGGGGGAACTTGCCTTTGCTGGCACCCTTGGAGCAGCCCTTGTAGGGAAAGGCTTTTTTGGGCTTGGGGGGAAGATCGTTTGCACTTTAATTCAAAGAGGATCTCTCTAAGGACCTCCATATGTGGGTCCTGGGCCCAGGGAGGGGCAAGCAGAGGGCTTACTGTTGCTGTGGGCACTGCTG
Source organism: Sphenodon punctatus (assembly GCA_003113815.1). NCBI lineage: Eukaryota > Metazoa > Chordata > Lepidosauria > Sphenodontia > Sphenodontidae > Sphenodon > Sphenodon punctatus. Next base: position 1,752,863 of record QEPC01009281.1, read on the forward strand.
GGTCTGCTGCTGTGCCTGTGTCCACCACCGCTGCCACCATTCTCCTCATGGTGGCCATTTTCCTTTGCGTTTCGATTTCCCCACCACCGCTTTTCTGAGCGGCCTGGGGGGGAGAGGGGAGCGAGCTGAGGCCTTGCCTGATGGTGTGCGCTAGGTTGGGAGCGCCTGCGGCAGCCAGCCTCTCTGTTTGTCTCTGGGCTGGGAGTGGAGAGAGGGCAGGGTGACCATGTCTAGCCGCTGTAGCGCTATGGTGCTGGGCCCTCCTGGGGCCGGTGAAACAGACCCGCTGTGCCGCTGGATCCCCGAGCGGCATGCTGGGGGGTAGGGGCCGGGGACTTGCTTTATCACGCCTGCTGCAGGGCTGGATGATCCAGCGCTCTCGGGCCCAGAGCCACGGCAGGTTTTGTCCCGCGGCACCTCTAGGCTTTAGCAGGGGTAGGGTCTTGGGGGACCAATAAACAGAACCCCACAGGGAACTGCTAAGCCCACTCTGTGGGGCCCCCACACTGGTTGGAGAGGGGAACACCCGGAATCAATCCTCCAAACCCTTCCTAAGGAAGGGGGTGAACAGGGATTAGAATTCCTCCCCCCTGGCACCAGGAGGCTTTTTTAGAGTCCTGCAAATTTTCTAGGCTGCCTGCAACTTCTTTCTGTGGAGGCAGCTCGCTAGCTTCATACCCGTGTGGAGGCAGACAAACAACTGGAGCTTAGGGTGAGCTTGTGCCAGAAAATCAGGAAGTCTGCCTCCTACTGGTAGTGGCGGGGATCTAACTCTACTGTTTTACTGGCCGTCCAGAAGGATCTCCTGGGAGAAAGATTAATTCTTAGCCTTTAGCAAGCAAAGATGGTGTTAAGTTATCTGTGCTGTGGTAACACCTAGAATACCCTGTGTTCACTGCGTTTCCCCCATTGCTGCCAACATGGGTCCCTGCAATATGCCCCAAAGATAGCATGTTCCCTCATACCTATAACTGATCCCAAAGGTCATACTCATCCCCTCATACTGATCCCCTCATGCCATACTACTACTTATGGTTACTTGTATTTATCCATAATTCTGTTTTTACCTTTCTTTCTCCCTTTGTTGAATTTTAGATTGCAAGCTTTTAAAGCAGGATTTTTTTCTTATCTAACCTTGTAAAACACCATCTATAGAGATGATGCTAAAAAAATTAATTGCAACTTTCCATGGTATTATTCTACTCATAGTATCTAAGCAACATGTTTTCCAGTTCATTAGAGATTTGTCCATCTGGTTCTTTCATCCTATCCTGATATTGCCCTTAACATGAAGAATGGGGCTGTTCCATAATAGTCAGTGTGACATATGGACTCTGTTTAATCTAATACAAACTTCAATTTGCTTCCATGCAAAAAGAGAACTGAACAAAATACCATTCCCATTACTCTGGCTGAGGTAGGCACAGTACTATACACTCATTTGTAAAAGACTAGAATTCATGTTAATTTAGTTCTAGCTGACCTGTTTCAATAATCACACTTACTTTTTAATAGTAAAGGCTTAAAAATAAATCTTTAGTAGAAACAGGTCTCAGTTGTAGCTATCACCATTTTACTTTCCAGCTCTGAGACAACTATGTTATCAAGAGCTTCTGTAGGATGAGAATGACATGAGACAAGCATAGCTGAAAACTAGGGCTTCAACTTTTAATCGATTGCTCAAACTGATTAATTGATTAATCTGTCTAAAACCGATTAAAATTTGTCCCCCGATGAATCGGTTAGCTGCCAGGACCTTCTGATAGTCCATAGTTCTAAGTCCGTAGCTCAGAACGCGTACCAGCAGAACGCAAGTTCACCCAACACATGCAAGTTAGGTGAACCTATGCAAATCTATGAAAATGTATGCAAATATATGTACATTTATGCAAATGCATGCAAATTTTAACCAATTAATCAACAAAATGGCTTAATTGATTAATCAACTAAAATTTCTAATTGGGTTGCAGCCCTGCTGAAAATATATAACACTGATATACAGGATACTTTTAGTACAGGTGGGCAAAAAAAATGTGGGGGCTGTATAGATGGCTAGAATGGTTTTAGCTTAGGGGAGGAGGGTTGTTAAGAATAAGTGTAAACTATTGCAAACAGAGCTTAACGTTTTATTAAGACAATGTAAAATACTCCAGAAATATACAGAAGTCACCTTTCTTGACCAGACATGGATTTTGCAAAAGAGTAAAAAATTGAATAAGTACTTCAGTTACACATTTGCAATTATTTGCAGTATAGGATAGTTCTTCACAATGAGCTACTGTTTCTTATTATGGCAATCAAGCCTAGAATAATTATGGTCGCTACCCTCATAGGCAAAGGGAGGCGTATGCTGTCTTTGCTCACCCGAAATTATTATTTAGCAGAATTTCAACTAGAAATTGGCACAATTTTCTCATGCAATCAGGGACCCATGTTTACTACATTTTCCCCTATTGGCAGCAATAGGGAAAATACAGTGAACACAGGTCTCTTGCTTACAGTACACTTCAACAAGACTTACACTAAGGCTCTAATCCTTCAAGTGTTTACATATTTATTATGTGGTTAAAGTAATCCTGTTGTCTATCTGAAGAGCTCACTGAACAACTACACCTGCAATCTTTAACTGGAGGAGTTAAATGTCATCTTCAAAGCTTTTTTTTGTTGTTGTTACCCCTCTTCCCTGAAGAGTTTCATGGAACAGCATGAATTGCAGGTTACAGAAGAACACTTCAAAAAGGGAAAGCAGCATTCATTTTCTGGAATCTGCTAAGAAAATCCTGCTTGGAGTATTTTGCAGTTTCAGCCTGATTCACAAAGATCTCTCTATATAATACACGTTGTCAGAGGCCCAACTACGATATAAAAAGTACTTGGTTTTTTAAATGTGCTTTCTCCATTATGCAAGAAATTATCAGCAATCTGTCAGAAGTGTGTCACTTTCATAGCAGGATGCACTTGGCTCCTAACAGTTGGTGGAAACTCCATCATATAGTTCCATGCGTATACAGCAGCTTTCGAGCCATTGATATATTTCCACTGCTCTGATAAATAAGTGATAGGTTGAAGGCAATGTCTCTTTTCAAATCAGTCTGATCAGCTTCTATTCCCTGAAAAAAACCCAAAAGTCATTTACTGGCATGTGTGAATTCTAAAAAGGGATGATGGAATCTCAGAAATGATGTAAATATAGTGGAACAAATAAACCTCTGCTCTCAAAATTCTCACTAAAATCCAGGTTCCTCTCCCATCATGTTCTATGAATTGATTCGCTAAGGCTGTACAGGACAAGAACCCAGCCTGTTGGAATGTAATGTTAACAAACAAAAGGTTTCTGCAAAATTATGGCCGATGCTATAGGAGCTTTAACTGTTTCTCTCCCAACAATTATGTTGGAAATGGAGCCTTCATGTCATCTTTTCATGCAGGCATAGGATGGGCACGGAATCTCTAACAGAGACGTGGCTTTCTTCTTACCCATACTTAGGAGGCAACGTATGCAATATCAGAAAACGTCTTCCCTCCCATAACCAGACAGTCTTATACACAACTCATTGTAATAATCTAATCATAGTTCATTTAGATAAATTCATATTATCTAACTGGTGCAAAAAATCATCATTTGGACATGTTTGTTCGCTAATGAAACTTTTTCACAACTTAACACATTGATTCAAGACTCCTGGAACAGAAATAAATGCCAGGTTATGGTTACTTAACATTGTGGCTTTCAAAGTAACAGAAATGTCACAACCTGAAATTATTATTATTATTTTATATAGTGCCAGCAGTGTACCTGGCACTGTACAATCAATAGTTATAGACAGGTCCCTATCCCAGGGGGCTTACAATTTAAGAGAGACAAGGGAGGGGGAGACAAGGATACATTCATGAGGTTGAATCTGTGATTACATTCCTACAACTTGCCCCCTCGCCCCACTGATAGAAGAAACATAAGTCACATCCTCTACTCCAGGTATTATACGGGCACAAGAGTGCCTTTATAGTTGAGGTGAGTTGCAAGTTCTATTAAAATTGAACATTCTACTGCTTCTACAAGTGAGAGTATTTGAGAGAGGGATGCTAAGACGTTTTACAGATTATTCCTGTGGTGAGGGCCACATTGTGTCCAAAATTCATGGAAATCGGTCGAGAAGCAAAATAGTTATGGTCATTTGAAAAGTGATGAAATGGTGCATTTTTATGGTGGTGTCAAACAGTTTCTTTGCTCCAGCATAAGTTATTTCAGATTGCTGCCTATGTGTTATATCTGTGGTGGAAAAATCAGGGTCAGTGTGGTGTATTATATGCTTTTTTAATGTTTAAATTTGGCCAAGGTGTTGCAGTGATATTAAGGTTTTAAAATCATGTTAGAATTAATGTTTAGATAAGTCATGTATTGGGACACATGTGCAGCAGCAACAGCAGAGGACATCTTTGTCTGTCTCACTCACGTCTGCCTGGCTGGAGTCTGGTTGTCAGAGCACCTGAGGAGCCTGCAGGAGCCGCCTAGAAAGTAAGTTTAAATCAAGCCAGAGGGGGAGGGGAGAGAGGCGGCCCACAGGTTGAGGGGAAGGGCTTCCCAGCACCTAACCGCACCCCTGGGCCTGGTCCCTGCTGCTTCTCTGCTAAATTAAAATCCAGGTGGGGGCCACCTGGGAGGTGGCCTGCCGTTCAGCCTGGGAGGAGGGGAAGGGTTTCCCAGCCCCACCCCACCCCACCCCACCCCACCGCTGGGTCCCCGCTGCTGCTCTGCCAAATTAAGATCTGTTGGAGACCGCTGCATCCTGCCCACCACCAGTCCCAAGGGGGGGAGAGGGGAGGGTTTCCCAGCCCCAAGGGGGGGGGAAGAGGGGAGGGGTCCCCACTCCTAGGCCAGGTCCCTGCTGCCACTCTCCCTGTCTCTATAAAATCAGCCTTAATAGTTTGGGAACTGGACTAGAAACTGGGGCAGGTAAAAGGAGAAGAGGAGGAGGAGAAGCGTGGAGTTCAGCACATTGTAGAGATCCAGGACAGAAAGGGTTATGCAGACACAGACAAACTGCAGGGGCACAGACTTCGCACTACAGTTTGGAAGCCGTGAGTTACAATTAAATATCTTTAGTCAGCTGCAAATTTGCTAGGGAGGAAAAGGCAGTCCAGCTTCTTGAGCTGACTATAGCTCAGGAGCTCACAAGCCAGGAAGGATGTGGTAAACTAGCTGCACTTTCACATAACTGAAAGGATACTTTCCCAAAAGAAATGCCTTACAAACAGCAAGGAGATTCAGTAACAAAAAACCTATTGTTTAACAATGAAATTAAGGCTCATATACATACAACCATAATCTAAAAAGCAAGGAAATTCCACATTAAGGCTGACACTTTAACTTGGATGCCATTACGGCACCACAGACCTTGAACAGCAAGACATACTGCCCATGCTCACAACTCACGGACCAAACACCCAAAGCTCACCCTTGGACTCTCAGCCGACATCCTCTTCATCTGCATGTTGAAACCCCCACTCTCCGCTGAGCCTAAGCAAATCCTCCCTGGCACAGCTGCCCACTCCCCACAAACTCCCAGTATCTTGCTACCCCCTTCTTCCAAATCTGGAGTATCCCCTAAGCCTAAGGAACCGCCACCGAGAACAAGTGCTGCCTCCAAAAAAAACCCACTCTCTCTTGAGCGAAATATTCCCCACCCTCCCCGAAGGTACAATTCTCTGTCTGGGAGTGGATGTTTGGCAGGAATGGGCAGCTGTGGCAGGAGGGTTGGTTAGGTCAATTAAGTTTTGGAGGCAAGGGAGAAGCTGTGCCACAGTGTGGATTTCCTTAGGCTCACAGACAACTGGGAACTTGGGAAAGGAGGGCACCTGTGCTATGGCTTCTTGGTTAGGATCAGAAGACACCGGGAATTTAGGATGAAGGATTCACTGGTGCCAAAAGGAGGTTTGCTTAGACTCCAGGGAAGCAGGGATGGGCAAGGGGAACATTTTTTAGATTTCTTCCTGACTAGAATTATTTTAGGAAAGAAGCATTTCTGCTAGGGAGGGATTCCTGAGCAGAGGGCAGCTTTTTTGTGCAGAGAAGGGTGTAACAAAGACACTGAAAGGAGGTAAAAACATTGTCACACAGAGGATTTGCTTAAGGTTGTTGGAGACTGGAACTTCAGTAGGAAAGGAGCACCTGTGCCTGGAGAGTTCTTAGGATAAGTAGACTGAGGATTTGGGGGAGTTGGAGCGGTACAAGGCAGAGTTTGCACATGATGAAGAGACTGGGCATTTGGTGGGTGGGAAAGCTGTATCAAGTGGTACAGTAGCTAGGGGATGGAGAATTGTGGTCAAGGCAGATTGGGTGTTTGCGGGAAGAAGCCAGCTGTCTTAGAAGGGGTTTCGGCTCACAGGTAGTTTGACGGTAGTTCTCTGTCTGGCACAGGTGCTCTTTTCCTGCTGAAGTCCCAGTCTCCAACAACCTTAAACAAATGCTCTCCTTGTGTGACAATGTTTTTACCGCCTTCCAGTGTCTCCTTAATGTTACACCCCGTCTCCCCACAAAAAAGCTGCTCTCTGACCAGAACCCTCAGGTTATCATGACAGCTGTGACATCCTAAGGAAACTCATCCTTCCTAAGTTTCCTGATTGCTTACAGTCAAATAGATGTGCAACAGGAGATTATTTAGTCTGAGAACAGAGTGGGAGTTTGGGGAATAAAATGGAGCTCTGCTGGAAGACAGTTTGGTTGGGCTCACAGAAGACTGGGAGTTTGAGAGGAGGGGGCAGCTGTGCCAGGAAGGGTTTGCTCAGGCTCAGTGGAGAGGGGGAGTTTCAATGTGCAGATGAAGATGTTGGCTGAAAGTCTAAGGGCAAACTGTTTGGTCCCCGAGTTGTGAGCATGAGGAGTACATCTTACTGTTCAAGGTCTGTGATGCCGCACCGGTGTGCAAGTTAAGGTGTCAGCCTTAGCATGGAATTTCCTTGCTTTCTGCATCATGGTTGTATGGTTATGAGCCTTAACTCCATTGTTAAACCGTAGGTTTTTTGTTACTGAATTAATATTATTATTATTATAAACATTTATATAGCGCCAGTCGTGTGGCCTGGTGCTGTACAGAACATAGAATTAGACGTGGTTCCTGCCTGTGGCTTACAATCTAAAAGACAAAAACGGGGGGGAGACAGGGAGAGGGGACAGTGGGAGAGACAGGGGAGAAGACGAACAAACATTCAAGCAGATGCAAAGTCTCAGGTGCGTGTGCTTGGCTTGGTTTACAGAGAGGTTGGTGGCAGCAGTCAGCAGAGGAGGGCCGACAGTAAGAGTAAGGGGAACGACTAGCAGGCATTGGGAAAGGCAGCAAGGAAAAGGTGGGTTTTGAGGAGGGATTTGAAGGAGCGGAGGGAGGTGGCAAGGCGGATGTGGGCAGGGAGGGAGTTCCAGGCATGGGGGGCAGCGAGGGAGAAGGGTC
>QEPC01009281.1:1761638-1783657 GCA_003113815.1 Sphenodon punctatus
AGGTGGGTGGGAGGCAATGTCCTGACGGATCTTGTCAATCTTTGAGGTGAAGAACGATGCAAGATCCTGAGCAGCAAGGGAAGAGGGCGGAGGAGGGCAGGGGGGTTTAAGAAGGGAGTCGAAAGTAGAGAAGAGGCGGCGAGGGTCGCGAGAGAAAGATTCGATCCTGGAGGCATAATAGTGTTGTCTAGCTAGGGAGATAGCCGAGGAGAGGGAGAATTTGTAGTGGAGGAGGTCAGGGAGGGAGCGGGATGTGCGCCAGGCGTTCGGCAGCCCGGATGCAGGATATTAAAATACATGTAGCTGAAATGACAATTGGGAAGTGTTTCTCCAATTACAGCAGGGACCACTACAACAAATATTGATGAGTATCAGATACTTTTGGTTACAATTACTGAAAAATTTATCTGATGTCATTTCTGTTGTATTTGTGATAGTATTTGAACATAAATACCTCTAAGATCAGAGGAGGAAGCTCAAGTGCCTTTTTTTAGTAATGGATTGCCACATATACTAATCCCAGCTGATGGAGACCACGACCTAGGTTATAGAAGGATTCTTGGCAAGGGCCACGAAGGCTCAGGTACCGCTGAAGGAAAGAGAACCCCTGCAATCAAAAGAAGAAAAAATCTACACTATAAAAACTGCAACACGACAGAAATCAATGATAAAAGTGATATGCCTTTAAACTGCTGAATGGTCATTTCACATGTGAGCATCTACAGAAATGGGAGCGGATAATGCCTACCTGGTTACCTACCTCATGGGGGTGTTGGGAACATTCATTAGCTAAAAGCAGGACTGTGCTATGAAGAGGAACAGAATTGCCTCCTACAGAGACATTAACTATTTTCCCTCCAAAAATGTAAAGAGTACTGGGGAAAATAAAATGGGATTAAGTAAAAAGAGAGGATGCAGAAGGAAAAAACAGAATATAAATTGCACACGGTGACAAGTATTCTAGTACATTTTGATATCACCTGGGAATTTGTAACTGCATTAAACAAGAGCTCTCTACTCCTACAGGCAACATTATTGAGCAGTGACGACACCTCCCTTTGCCATGGAAGGAATAGCTCAAACAGCAGTTATTTCGGTTGTCACTATATTACTTGCTCAATGGGCTATGGAACAAAAAAGAGAAAAGTCAATGTAGATGCACCAGAAATGACAGAATACTGTATCATTTATCTATTTATTTTATAAATGTATATCCCACCCCTCTTGCCTCAGGCAGCTCAGGGCTGCTCACAACATATCATAAAAACAATAAAAATATAAACAATAACTCAATTCAATATTTTATTCTGGACTCAGGCTTTTGCCATGGCCCACTACAACAGACACCAGCAACAAATTAATCAGACCATACCGGCCTGCAAGAGTAAATTTATAAAAATGCTACAAATCATACATAAATAATCCAAACAAAATTTGCTTAAACCAAATAAAATGCATAGGATGCTTATTTCCAAAAATTTCCAACACTAAATCCCCAAGATAATTTGGGAAATTTATTATACTCGCAGGGCCACCATGGGATGACATTTCCTCAGCTCTGCAGCACACCCTACAAAAGCTGCCACTTTTTTACCAACATCAATGTTCCCTTGCTGAAATAGCCAAATTAGCTTCTCCTTCTTGGAAAAGCAAGTCAAACGTGTCAGAAGTGGGGAGATCTTTGATCACTAATGTAAGGGCACTCCAGCACATAATGAACCGTATCTTCCCTAACAGATAGTTCACATGTACAAAGTCTAAGGGGCCTATTGTTACTGCTGTCTGAGATGGCTCTAAATGCAACCTAGTCAATGCAACACGTAGTTTAGATTTTAAATTGTGTCGCAAATAGGGTGGAAAGCTATCTGATTTCCAGTGTGAATATAGTGGGGCCACACAACTGTCCCAAACACTGGCCCATTCTTCCTGATTCCATATGTCCTCCATCCTTAAGACAACCATATCTTTTTCAGCATTGGTGAAGAAACTATAATTCTGGTAATAATGATACCCATAGCCCAGACAACTGAAAGTGAATCTCACAAATTGCAGCCACTGATAAACAATAATATAAATTCCATAAATATAAAACATTAAACAATACAAAATGGTGTGTAACAAAAATATTCAAGAATGCCCCTCCCAACCCACCCCTTAACCCTCCCCTCCACCAAATGCCTGGCAGAAGAGTCAGGTCTTACACCGACTGCAACATAAGAAAGCTCGGGCTGAAGTGGACCTCTGCCAGAAGAGAGTTCCACAGCATCGTAGCGGCCACCGAGAACGCCCACCTGTCTGTCCCCACCCAACTATAGCAGAGAACCTCCAGGAGGGCAGCCCCCGACGACCACAGGAGCCACCCAGGAAGTGAGGCAGTCCCTCAGATAAGGAGGGCCAAGACCGTTTAGGGCTTTATAGGTATTTCAGTTGGAGAACCAGAGGCTGCAGAAACCCCCCACGGCCAGTTTTGTGGGATCAGCTCTAGACGGTGTCGCCTGCTGATGCCGAGGAGGTCCTGGGGGATGTGAGAGCCACATCTTGTGAATTGGATCCCTGCCTGTCCTGGCTGGTTAAAGCCAACTGAGAGACGCTAGGGCTGTTGCTGGCGGGAGTGGTCAATGCCTCCCTTTGGGAGGGCAGAATTTTGGGGAGGCTGAAGGAGGCTGTGGTATGCCCTCTGCTAAAGAAGCCATCTCTTCACATTGATTCCCTTGCCAGCTATTGACCTGTCTCTAACCTTCCCTTTTTAGAGAAGGTTATTGAGCCCGTGGTGGCCCAACAGCTCCAGGGGGACCTGGACAGCAAACGTTTTTAGATCCTTCGCAGTCTGGCTTTCGTCTGGGTTATGGCACTTAGACTGCACTGGTGGCCCTGGTCAATGACTTCGGCTGGGAATTGGATCAGGGTCGATCTACTTTACTGATTCTATAAGATCTATCAGCGGCCTTTGACACGGTTGACCACGAGATGCTGATGACTCGCTTGTGGGACCAAGCAGGAGTGGGCAGCACCATTCTTGAATGGTTTTGCTCTTTCCTCTCCGGAAGAACCCAGTGTGTGGTGCTGGGGAAGCATTCATCATCCACCTGGGGTCTCATGTGCGGGGTTCTGCAAGGTTCCATTCTGTCCCCTCTCCTGTTCAATGTGTATATGCAGCCGCTGGGTGAGGTCGTGAGAGGGTTTGGCGTACGGTGTCATCAGTACGCCAATGACACTCAACTATACCTCTCTTTTTCATCCGACCCAGACCCAGCCGTCTTGGTGCTTACTCAGTGCTTGGCAGCTGTGGGGGATTAGATGAGGGTGAGCCTTCTGAAGCTGAATCCTGACAAGACGGAGGTGATGCTGGTGGGTAAAGGAGTGGGGGAGTTAGTGGCCCCCATCACTGATGGGGTCCGTCCCCCCTGGTCCCACAGGTTCGAAGTCTGGGAGTGCTCTTTGGTTCCTGATTTTGCCTGCAGGCCCAGGTGCTGGCTGTGGTGAGGAGTGCTTTTTGTCAATTTATTTAAATAAATAATTTTTGTATCCTGCCCCTCCTGCCACAGGCAGCTCGGGGCGGCTCACAACAGCGTAACAACCAAAAATCATAAAACTATAAAACACACCCCTACACCCTCATCACTCTCCTCCCCGCAACCCCCTACTCATTTCCCCCGCCAAGCACCCGGTGGAACAGCCAGGTCTTGCAGCTTCTATGAAAGGAGGGGAGGTCTGGGGCCAGACGCACCCCCACCAGAAGGAAGTTCCACAGCGGCCACCGAGAACGCCCTCCCCTGCGTGGCCCGCCAGAAGACTCAGGGAACCAGAAGAAGGGCATCCCCCAATGACCAGAGGGGGAAGTCCAGTACCTGGGGGGTGAGGCGGTCTCGCAGATAGGCAGGGCCCAGACCATTTAGGGCTTTATAGGTTAAAATCAACCCCTTGAATCGGGCTTGGAAGACTATTTTCAGCCATTGCAGAGAACGGAGCACTGGTGTAACGTGCTCCCAGCGGCCTGGTACCACCAAGAGACGGGCCGCCGCATTCTGCACCAGCTGCAGCTCTCCGGCCGTCACCATGGGTAGCCCCACATAAAGTATGTTACCATAGTCTAGTCTAGAGGTGATGAAAGCATGGATGATGGTGGCCAGGTTGGAGTCCAAAACGTACAGCCTAAGCCAACGTACCAGATGTAATTGGCAAAAGGCATCCCTCGCCACAGCCTCCACCCAAGCATCCAGGCGGAGCTGCGCATCGAGGAGTGCCCCAAGACTCCGCACCTGGGGAACCAATGGAGGACAGAACCCATCAATGATGGGGGCCGTTAACTCCATTGCCTTACCCACCAGCATCACCTCCGTCTTGTGGGGATTCAACCTCAGTCGATTAGATCTCATCCAATCCCCCACAGCCGTCAGACATCGAGTAAGCACGGAGACTGCGGGGTCTGGGTCGGTTAAAAAAGAGACGTATAGCTGAGTGTCAGCATACTGGTGACACCGTACGCCAAACCTCCTGATCACCTTGCTGAGAGGCTGCATGTATATGTTGAACAAGAGTGGGGACAACACTGAACCCTGCGGGACACCACACATGAGGTCTCGGTATGATGAAAAACACTCCCCGAGTACCACTTGTTGGGTTCTCCCGGTCAGGAATGAGCGGAACCATTCAAGAACAGTCCCGCCCACCCATGCACATTCCCGCAGTTGCACCACCAACATCTCGTGATCCACCGTATCAAAAGCATCTGACAGATCTAATAGGACCAACAGGGTCGAGCGGCCCCAGCCCATCTCTCAGCGCAGATCAACCACCAAGGCTACAAGCACAGTCTCAGTGCCATGGCCTGGACGAATTCCTGACTGTGAGGAATCCAAAAAAAACCATGCGGTCGAGATGTCCCTGCAACTGCTGAGCCACCACCTGCTCAATAACCTTCCCTAAAAAGGGAAGGTTAGAGACAGGTCGATAGCTGACAAGGGAGTCAATGTCAAGCGATGGTTTCTCGAGCAGAGACCGCACCACTGCCTCTTTGAGCCAGACCAGCACTCTGCCCTCCCAAAGGAAGGCACTGACCACCCCCACCAGCAACGGCCCCCTTGTCTCCTGGCAAGATTTAATTAGCCAAGACGGGCACGAATCTAAAACACAAGAGGTGGCCCTAACAGCCCCAAGGGTCTCGACTACATCAGTGAGTGTCAGCGACTGAAATTGATCCCATAAAACCGGACAAGACGTGACTTCCATAACCTCTGGTTCTCCTAGTGTAATAAGTGCAGCATCGAAATCATAGTGAATCTGAGCAATTTTATCTACAAAATAATTCACAAACCTATCACAGCATGCTGTAGATGTCTCCATTCCAGGGTGGAGGGAGGCCAGATTGACTAGCCCCCGCACCACCCGGAATAGCTCCGCTGGGTGCGATTTTGCGGATGCTATAAGAGCAGCGAAAAAAGCTTTTTTCACTGCCCTCATAGCCTCGGCATATGCTTGTAAACTGGTTCTATGCCGCAATCTGTCAGCTTCAGTACAATAACAACGCAACCATTGCTCCAACCGCCGCCCTTCTCACTTCAGCACTCACAGCTCCTCCGAAAACCATGGAGGCCTGCGGTGCTGTCGCCTGGGCAGCGGCCATCTAGGAGCCATCCGATCAATGGCCTCAGTCAGCAGAGTGTTCCATAGTGCAACGAGGTCATCAATGAAACGGTCGTCGAGGTCACAGGGTAACTCCCTGAGGGCCAACCGGAACTGTTCCAGTAGCCTCCGGGGGTGAACCATTCGAATTGGCTCCACAACCTTCCGGGGGCAGACATGCTATGAGAGAGAGGTCTGTAGGAGATAATGATCCGACCTTATGTTTGAGGAATTTGTAACTTGTATTGTTTTTAAGTTTTCCTTTCTACAATGGCCTTTGGCTACGTTAATTAATAAATGAAAATGACAAGGGCACCGTTGATATCTCCCCCAATAGCAGAGAACCCGCCTCAAGACTGGTGCAAAACATCAGATTGAGAGTATGTCCCCCCCCCCGGTGTGTCAGACCGCTGACCATCTGGGACAGGCCCATGGTGGCCATGAACTCATGCTCCGCCCCTCCCCGAGACCGGCGTTGGCGTGAATGTTGAGATCCCCCCAGACTAATGCCTTTAGGAACTGCAACACTACTCCCGCCACCGCCTCTGCCAGAGCATGTAGAGAAGATGTCGTACAGGTAGGTGCACGGTATATGAGCAGCACCCTCAAACTGTCCCCCGCCAAATCGAACACCAGGTGAAGAGCCTCAATCCCTACCATGGTTTGCACCGGATATCTCCTAACCGACCACCATTCTCTAAAAATCATAGCTACACACACACCCGTCCCTCCAACCGTGGCAGATTGTGCATGGAATACCCGGCTGGAACAAGGTCAGCCAAGACAGACCCTGACTCAAAGTCCAGCCAGGTTTCTGTAATGCCCACAAGATCGGCGGCACAGTCCAGGACCAGTTCCTGGATAGCTGCTGCTTTGTTGACCACCGATCTCACATTCAACAGCAGCAGTGAAGGGTCGGGGGTCCTCTGATCTTGATTCCCCTGTCCAGCCGCTAAGGGGTGAGTGAGTGGGACCTGCAAGAGGCACCAGTCCCGCTTCACTGATCTTATACCACCCCGTTTAGACCCATATCTCCCTCGTCCCATCACGCCCCAATGGCTTCAGCCCCCCCCCCGGTGCAGCCCGCCGGCTGCTCCGCCCTGGCATCAGACCCCCTACCCCCCTCTGCCACAGAGGGGCAATCCCCCTTTCCCCAAGGACTGCACCCCTCCCTCTCACCGAGGGGGTCTATCCTTGCCCCCCATACCCAGTCCCCTTGCCCCTCCCCCCCAAACAAGTTTTCCATCCCCCCCTACACCCGTCCCACTCCAAATTACAAAAATATAAAAAAATCAAGCAGCCCCACCCTTGCCCGCCCAGACCGCGATGCACTGTCTGCAGCGCAGCTGGGCAGCAAGTGGCTTTTGGCCCCGCTGGGCTGGAAGTCAGTCGGCGAGCCAAACGCCGGCCCCACTCCCCTCCTCTAACAGGAGGATGGGGGTGGATGTCACCTGGGCTGGGCACCTCGGGTCCTGTCGGGGGCCAAAGCCCCTTTTTGGTGGTGGCGGTGGACGCCTCAGCAGTGGTAGTGAGCGGAGGCCCTGGGGGGATGGAAACCCTGCCCCAAAGTCGCCGGGGAAAGCCCTTTTGGTCCTGCCCCCTCTGCCACCAGGAGAGGGGAAAGTAGAACAGGGGCCAAGGTACCCAGTCACTCCCCGGTAGGCTCTGGTGGGGGCAGGCTGTTGTGGGACGAGCCCAACTGGCTCCCAGCCCCCTCCGGTGTTACAGGCGCTCCCTGGCTTCCGCAAGCAGGGTGGCCACCTCCACCCGCTTGTCACCCTTTGACGGCGCCACCCTCAGGGCAGCCCCCTCTATATGGAGTTACCTGCAGGAGGAGGAGATGCAGTCACACAATTACATCTGATAGGACAGATTTGGCCATATATCTCAGACCTGGACACCATAATCCATGCCTTTGTTACCTTGAGACTGGATTACTGCAACGTGCTCTATGTGGGGCTACCCTTGGTGATGACCCGGAGGCCGCAGCTGGTGCAGAATGCAGCAGCTCGCCTCCTGACAGGGAAGGGCTGCTGGGAACACAAAACACCGGTGCTCCATTCTCTTCACTGGCTGCTTATATTCTTCCGGGACCGATTCAAGGTGTTGGTTATTACCTTCAAAGCCCTATACATCCTAAGCCGCTCCTATCTGCAGGACCACCTCATCCCTTGTGTCCTGCATCGGCCCCTGTGGCTGGCTGGGGACACCCTCTTAGAGGTCTCCCGGGAGGCAATGTTCAAGAGGGTCTCGGTGGCTGTGCCGTGGCAATGGCATTCTCTCCCGACAGAGATTCGCCTTTCTCCGGACCGCCCCTCCTTCCGTAGAAAATGTAAGACCTGGCTGTTTTGCCAGGCATTTGGTCCCTACTGCGCAGCCACAGGCTTAGGCTTCTTCCTTTCCCTAGCCCTGCCCAGGAGTGCGCGCACATGCACAGATGTATTCCTGGCACCACAGATGTGCAGGAGACTGCGTGGGGACCTGCGCAAGTGCAGAGCTTCCCCACACCCAGAAGTGCAGTGCCAGCTGCTTTGAAGCAGTGGCACCGCTGTGGTAAGTAGCCAAACGGGTCCTTTGGGGCTTCAGAGTGCGGAGGAGAGTCTGGGACTGTCAGGGGGGCAGCTGACAGTTGGGGGGCAATGCCCCTTCCACCCATTAATGCGCACCATGCCTGGCACATCCGCCACCTCAGCAGGTGTCACCAATTGGAACTGATCCCATAAATATTGACCAGATGGGCCCACTACCACCTGGGGACAGGCCCAGGTTGCCATGGCAGCCATGAACTCCAGCTCCGCACCATGCAACGTTGCCTCAGCGTGGATCCTGAAATCCCCGAAGACAATAAGCTTCAGAGACCACAAGACAAACTCCTAGATCAGAGCCGCTAGAGCTGGCAGGGAAGCTGCTGGGCAGTGGGTGCACGATACACCAGCAGGATCCCCACTTTGTCCTGAACTAAATCAAACAAGATCGAGGCCCTCTATCCCAGCCTCGGCCTGCACCGATAATCTCCTAGCAGACAACCCATCCCTAAAATCAATGGCTACGCCACCTGCCCGTTCCTCCAGTCTAGGCTGATGCTGCACAGAGTAGCCAGCTGGAATGAGGTCAGCCAAGATCAGCTCCAAATCAGCATCCAGCCAGGTCTCCGTGATGCACACAAGGTCGGCAGCCCAAGATTGTAGATGACATCCAAAGGTATGCAATTTTCAAGTACATTTTCAAAGGTGTGTCAGCAATGGAATGGACAAGGATAGATAGGATAAGATAAAAGATAGAACCAAAAATTTTGCAAGGTTTACAAAGTTGAGTACTTAATACCAGGCATCTACACAAGTGGCCGGATCGTAGCATTGCTTAGCATGTGCAATACCACTTACTGTACAGTAGAGAGAGCTGGGAATACCCAGCACTTCCCCAAAACTGGAGACCTTATTTAGATATCTATGTATGTATTTGGAAGTCTTTATTTTATGGTAGCCTAGTTTGACAATATAGATCTTAGCCTCATTTTGTCCACTGAAAGTTACTGGAGAAGGAATTAAAAAAAAGAAATAGCAGCAGTGTCATGACAGCAATAGTAAGTCGTTTGCAGAGATTTTCTGTTTGGTTCAGGCTCATTTCTGATAGCTGCAGGAGATGAAGAATTAGAATAACTGAGGATGGGAAACCTTTTTTAAAATATAAGGTTATGTGTGTGTCAGTGATCTTTAAATCTAGAAATATGTGCTCCTTTTCCATCCATGTGCATACTGCAAACTGAGAAGAGCAGCAAATTCATAAAGAGTGTAGGGGTGGGCAGCGTTGGAGCTGCAACTCAAAAAGAAGCTTGCTGTGGGAACTATCTTTGGAATGCACAGCAATTGACATGGATAGATATCCAGTAGAAAGGGGGAAACGACTGGCAGTCCATTAACACAGTCAATATAAATTTAAAAAAAACAATGGAAGCTAAAGTCTATTTGCTAATACCCAGAAGCAAAAAAGTTTTGGTTTCTTTTTTTTTAAACTGATGTTAAGAGGAAAAAAATGGTCTAAATTTAAAATCTGAAATTTCAAAGGCGATTTGCCCATTATGTTCTAATGCACTTATCCACACATTTTGCTGATCAGAAAATGCAAACCAATTATATAATAGAGCACAGCCATTCAGTGCATCAAAAATAAAATCACTGTAACACCATTATACAAGAGTCTAATAATGTGAGAGTAAACCTAGGATTTCCTTCGCTATATTTTGGAAAGCAGACCATCAGAGCCACTCACAGGGCACTGCCTTCAGTGAAAGTTGAGTGTGTTCAGCATATTGTATGATCAAGCCTTTAATGAATCACTAGGATATGCTAACCAATTAACACTCCCCACATAATTAGCTCACATGGTGCAAATCTTTCTGTGTTTCCTTCATTCTTTTACAGTACAAAATTTGCAGAATTGGTCAAACTATTCTCTTATTTAGCAATTAGTCCCTCTGTTGGGTCAGTGAATCATTCAGAAAAAAATATTCTGTATAAAGTTTGCATGCTACGGTTATTTGTGAACTATTTGCTTTGAACATGCTTTATTCCTGTGGTGGGGTAAACTCCTAAATCAGTGCTTTTCTGAAAATTAATTGACTCCCAAGGGTGCTTTATTTATTCTACATGCTCTATGTACAGATTCCAGCCTCCTCCTTTATCCTTGCCCAAAAGACTTCCAAATTCTTATGGTCGTTCAAGACATGTATCCTTCAAACAGCCTTTCAGATATTTGAAAACCACTATTTTATTTTTATTTATTTATTTAAAATTTATATCCCACCCCTCCTGCCCACAGCACTCAATAAAACAATATAAAAATTTTAAAACAATTTAAAAATACAATATGTGTGGAAACCCCCACCCCACCCCTCGCCCCCATCCCTCGCCAAAAGCTATCATGTTCCCCCTCAGAGTCATCTTTTTCTTGGCTGAACATGCCCAGTTTTTTCAGCCTTTTCTCATCTGGTTTGTCCTCCAGCTCCTTTATCATCTTGCTTTCCTCTGATTCTTCTCCCATTTGTCTCCATCCTTCTGGATGGGTCGTGCCCCAAACACAATATCCCAAGTGAGGTCTTACCAGTGCCGAGTAAAGCAGCACCATCTGATAAAGGGTCTTTGCACATCTACCACTTCAAAAATTTGGTACCAACAATATCTCTGCTTACCTTCTCTCCAGAGGGCCCTTTTCTCTGGGAGAAAAATTAGTCTCAATTATTTACTTTGTCCCCCTCAGGAAACATGGAGCACTCCAGAAGAAGCCAGAGTGGCCCGTGTGGGGATGGGGCGGGCAGTGTATGGTCATGCATGTGGCCACTCACTTGAAGCACTCCATCATGCATGATGCCCTCGCCTCACGCACCGACCATGGACCCCGTCTCGTGTAAAAACACCCTAATGTATAGAAACTAGTCCAAATGCTTTCCTTAGCAGAAAAGTATTCAATTGTTAGATTATGGAAGGTTTCCCACATACACACACACACACACACACACACACACCTTCCATCAATACCTGGCTGAAACAGGTCAAAGTGGAGATATGGACACACAAGTTTCAGGACAGAGAGAGAACCTCTACTAAGATTTGAGACACCCTTTTGCCACATGCATACTTATTAACAGCTAGTAAATCCTTTAAGAAGTCAATTACATTCTCATTAATACCTGGAAGCTGAATAAATCTATACGCAAATACTTAATTATGTCAAAAATTAATTCACATTGAACTTGGTAGTTTTATTCATTAATTCCATTTTTAAAATAGGGCAATTGGTTCACTTACTTGTGAATTGCCCTTCTGGTGGGGTGTGCAGAACAGGAACTCGTAGGGATGATCCCCGCCTTTACCAGTAGGAGGCAGAATCTCAGGAATCCAACTGGTCATGTACAGAGGGGGTCCATCCCTCCCATTTACCAGTTGTCCAACAGCTGTAACAATAACTTCTCAACAAAAATTACATAATAAAACAGAAAAACTCTTATTTCTGTCAGTGATATATATCTATACCACTCCATGCAGAACAGAACCAGAGGGAGGGCCGAGTTCCTGTTCTGCACACCCCACCAGAAGGAGAGTTCACAGGTAAGTGAACCAATTGCCCTTTCTCCTAGGGTGTGCAGAACAGGAACTCGTAGGGATTTTCCAGAGCAGTATGCCCCAATATCCTGAAGTGGGTGGGAGAGAAACTGGACCAATACAAAAGTGAGTCATACCCACTACTCTAACACTCCCTGCAGAATCCTACGGCCAAAGGCTGCGTCTGCAGAGTCGAGGATCTCAATTTTATAGTGCCTAGTGAAGGAATGTAGGCTGGCACAAGTAGCTGCCCCTACAAATTTCAGCATACGGGGCCCAAGATCTAAAGGCCCAGGATGCTGCTGTACCTCTTGTAGAATGGGGAACCACACCCTGAGGGGGAACCAAATCAGAGGCTTTGTAAGCTTCAACAATACATGTTGAGATCCATCGGCCGATGGAGGTGTTAAGAGGCCTTTAATCCTCTCTTTCTCAGGGAAAAACTCTACCAAGAGGGCAGAGGATTTCCTATAACTAGCCAACCTGTGCAGAAAATTTTGTAGTGCTCTCCTCATGTGTAGTGTATACCAGCACGTCTCCAGGGGTCAAGAAGGATGCGGGCAGAAAGAGGGGAGCCCAATCTCCTCTTGCCTGTGAAAAACTGAACTGACTTTAGGCATAAAGGAAGGATCCAATCTAAGTACTACTGTGTCTTTTTTAAAGATACATAAGGATGGATCCATTGAGGGTGTCCCCAGCTCCAAGAGTCTCCAGCCAGGTAATTGCTATGAGAAAAGAAGCCTTAATAGTCAAGAAAGAGAGACCTCTCTAAGGGACTTGAATGGAGGTTGAATGAGGGCTTTAAGGACCAAATTCAGTCTCCAAGTGGGAAACCTATGGATAACTGGGGGTGAGAGAGCATTAGCTGCCTTCAGAAATCTCTTCACCAGAGGATGTCTGGATATACTCAAGCCCTAATGACAGAGATAGTGCTGTTAAGGGCCACTACCTGCCTCACTAAGGTACTAGCCCTCAAGTCCTTTTCTAACCCATGTTGTAAGAAAAGCAAAATATCTGCTATCTTGGGGTTTTGAGGAGAAATCTGTCTGGTAACACCATTCAGCAAACACCCGCCAGGTGCCTTGGTATATTCGCCTAGTCGAGAGGTGTCTGGATGCCACTAGAGTCCGTAAGATGTCATTGGAGTAACCCGATGACCTCATTGCTGCACACTCAAGTGCCATGATGTCAGTCTGAGCAACTCCGGGTTCCCGCATAGCAGGGGGCCTTGTGACAGCAGGTCTGGCTCTTAGGTTGCTAGATTTATCATGTCGGCAAACCAGGGGAATCTGGACCTATAGGGTGCTACCAGAATCATTGACCCTCCTTCTTTCTTGAACTTGCTGAGTTCTCCCTATCAGAGGAAATGGAGGGAAGGCGTACCTCAGGACCCTGGGCTAAGATTGTTGTAGGGCATCCAGTGCTGCTGATCGTGGATGTCATGTTCTTGAGTAGAAAACCTGGCCCTTGGTGTTCTCCGATGATGCGAACAAATCTAGGTCAGGAACACCGAACTTCCGCTCTATTAGCACGAAGGCTTCTCAGGACAGGGCCAATTCCCCCGGATCGAGATCCTGGCGGCTGAGCCAGTTCGCTGTTTGGTTCTTGACTCCCTTGTTGTGAAAGGCTGAGAGAAGAGAAGGTTTGTTCCACCCACAGGAGCATGTCTCTGGCCTCCCTGTTGCGGGCTGGAGCCTCGGAGCCTCCTTGATTGTGCACCATATGCCAGTGCTGTGGAATTGTTCATGTAAATAAGTACATGGGACCTGGCTATTAGAGGGGCAAAGTGGTGTAGGGCTAGGTG
The DNA here is from genome assembly GCA_003113815.1 of Sphenodon punctatus. Taxonomy (NCBI): domain Eukaryota; kingdom Metazoa; phylum Chordata; class Lepidosauria; order Sphenodontia; family Sphenodontidae; genus Sphenodon; species Sphenodon punctatus. The sequence goes on from QEPC01009281.1 coordinate 1,775,163, forward strand.
TATTGCCCTGAGCTCCAGCCAATTGATACTGTGCTCTTTCTCTTTCACTGACCAGATGCCCTGAGCGTACTTGTCTTTTATATGGGCTCCCCATCTGTAGAGGCTGGCATTCGTGATCACCAGCTTCGGGGGTTCTGAAAGAGAGACCCCAGATTCGAACCTGTGAGGGAAGCAGTGCCTGCTGTAATGGGCGGAGATGGAGTTATGCCCATGCTAGGTGTTGTATACAGGAGATCATGAAACCCTGTAGCCTGGCAAGCATGTGAAGCTGGTGAATCACCAGCTTCGGGCAATCCACCATTTGAGAGATTGCTTGACTTTGGGGTCTGGAAAGAGGACTACCTGGGTCTTCTCCATTATTTGGTATTCCCAGGGAAGCAGTGCCTGCTGTAATGGGCTGAGATGGTTTCTTGCCCATGCTAGGTGTTGTATACAGGAGACCATGAAACACTGTAGCCTGGAAAGCATGTGAAGTGGAAGGCTCTGAAGAGACAGAATCTTGGAGGTTAGGTCCCTGATTTTGGATTGGCGTTCAGTGGGGAGAAAAATCCTGCCTGATTCCATGTCTATCAGGACTCCCAGATGTTCTATAGTATGGGAGGGAAAGAGCTGACTTTTGTCTAGGTTCACACAAAACCTGAAGTGTTGGTGGGTCTGTAGTGTCCATTCAACTGTTATGGTGGTGGCTAGTCTGGCTGGGGCTCTGATAAGTATATCGTCCAGGTAGGGATGTATTCCTTGCAGATGTAGATGGGTGACAATGGGTACCAGAACTTTGGTAAAGGTTCGGGGTGCCATTGCTAGGCCGAACGGGAGGGCCCAAAATTGCCAACGTGAGTTGCTGTATGGAAAACGGAGCCAGCGATGGTGGGCAGAGCGATTGGGGATGTGGAGGTAAGCGTCCTGCAAGTCGAGGGAGGCTAGCCACTCATGTTTTTCTATAGCTTGACAAATCGAGGCCAGGGTCTCCATTCTGAACTTCTATGAATTTGTTTAAAGTTTTTAAATCTAATACAGCTCCTCCACTCCCCGTTTTTCTTTGGCACCAAAAATAAAATAGAATAGAGACCCAGGCCCCGCTCCTTCTCCGGCACCACCTCGATGGCCCACATTGTCGCCAGCCTTTTTATTTCGGCTCACATGGCTAGATGTTTTTGTTTGTTGCTAGATGTGGGGGAGACACGATAGAGCCCTTGAGGAGGTTTGGAGAACTCTATTGCGTATCCGCTGGTCATTGTCCCCTGGACCCACACATCCATTATGTGCGGCCACAGATGCACAAAAAGGGAAAGTCGCCCCCCCGACCTTGCCCATTACCTCCAGATGGTGAGCGTGATAGTCAGGCATCCTGGTTTCCTTGTTGGGTAGCGGAGACTGCATTTCCTGGCTTGGATTCTGAACGGTATCTGTTTGATCTGGATCCTCTTCCTCTGTACCCTCTTCCCCAGAATAGAAAGGACAAGGATTGCTTTCTCAATAATGTGTTAAACAATAAAGATTTGTTAGAGGAGCAAAAAGATCTGGGTGGATTAAATTGGTGTAAGGAAACGTTCTTATCCTTATCTCCAGCATCTTTTAAGATTTTATCCAGTGCCACCCCAACAATTTCTCTCCCTGATATGGGCCAGCAACTAGAAGGTTCTTAGCATGGGGGTCCGCCCGCCATGACCTTAACTAAAATCTGCGACGTGAGGACACATTCACTGCTAGTAACCTCGCTGCCCATGCTACTGCGTCTGTAGTGGCCATAGTTATAAACAAAGCTGCCATAAACAAAGCTGACAACTTTCGGGTTACTTCCTCTAATGCTTCAGGGCTTTTTCCCAACTTGAACCACTTAAATATTGCCCTGGCACAATAGGAGAGGCCAGGGACATTCGAAGCACTGCTGACACAGCTTCGAAATTCCTTCTTAACCCAGATTCTATGCCCCTATCCTTGGGGTCTTTTGGGTAAACGTCACCCTTGGAGGGGAAGACTGGCTTTCTTGCCAGAGGCAGCAGCTGCATCAATTTATGGGTTGGCAAAGACTGACACATTGGAGTTAGAGAAGGCATATAAAGACTCTTGAGTTTTGTTCAGTCTTAGTGCTTTGGCAGGTTGCTGCCATTCAGCCTTAATGATTTTCTCAAAAGCTTGGTCAAGCAGGATGCTATTTTCTTTATTGGAGGACCTCGGAATATATTCCCGATCAGAATAATCGTCTGAGGATTCTGAATGATCCCCTTTTTGTCTCTTTTCCATCACACTAAGGAGGACTCTATGTACTCGCTTTAACAGCTTAGTTTTGAAAGCAAGTGAGAAATCACAGTCCTTTTCACTAGGGCCTGGAGTGGGGACAGCCGGCTCCAGGGCCTCATCCTCAGGGATTTCACCAGACTCCACAGGATCTCCATTCCCCTCTGATTCCTGGTTAGAGTTATCCTGGTTTGTGGCCCCTGGAGGGAGGATGCAGCTGCTTCCAGGGAATTAGCTTCCCCCCCAAGTTCTGTGTCCTCGTCTCTGTGGGGACGGTGTCTGGGCCGAGGGGTAGTGGGGGGGTGGGTGTCTCCTCATCTAAGAAAGAGCCAACCTGGTCCCATAGGGTCAGAGCGGCTGAGTGCGGCCTTTTTTTTTTTTTTTTTTTTTTGAGAGGCAGGGTGTTTTCCTTTTTCTACTGCCTTAGATTTCCCTCTCTCTCCCTTGGGGGGCAGGGGCGCTTAGGGGCTCGGCATTCCTCCCTCTCTTGCATTTTATCAAGGGAAGCCACAATTTTATTTAAGGCCTCTAGCTGTAAATGTTGTACTTGCGAGAGGCCTGGAGTTCTTACTGTCTCTGCCGGCTGCTCCACGGTCTTGTAGTGGCAAAATGGTTGTCAGGCCCTGGGGCGATGGGGGGGCAGAAGGGCCCTAAGGAGGCAGGCCCCGAGGTCCAGGGGTTTACAGGAGGGCTCCCAGTCACACCCCTCCCGAACGTACCTCAGGGAACTGCCAGTTATCTGAGGCGTCCGAGCCCCTAACATGCCGCCCTGCGGCAGCTGCGGAGCTCGCCGGGGCTAACAAGGAAGGACCCTCACAGCGGCAGCTGGCCACGCCCCGGGGCTCGCCGCAACGCCACGCTACAGAAGTTACAGGGCTGGTCGTGCCCCGCGCAGAAGCACGTCTTCCAGCCACGCCCCCAAGACCGCCACCCCATCGATCTGCCCGCTTACGCCAGAAGGACGCTGTCACACTGTTTATAAGCAAGGACTCAGCAGAGCTCCCTTGCTGGTGATCAGAGCCTTGCCCTGTGAGACCAGCCCCTTGAGCGTTTGACTATTGTGTGCCCTGACTACCTTAACATTGAGAGTGAATGGAGAGCGAGTGTGTGAACGTGTGTGTGTGAGAGAGAGTGTGTGAAAGCCCTGAGAGTAAACGTAGTACTGTGTCTCCTTCCCTTATCCACGTGGTGTCCTGGGGGGTTCATAGGGTGTGTCCCCCATCCTGGTCCATCCCTCCTGGGCTCCTGCACGGTACCCCCACTCGCCCTCACCCCCTGGTCCTCGGTCCCAGGCCCGGTGTGCCTGAACCAGACAGCCCGGTAGGGCCTTCCCCGGTTGGGAAGCGGCAGAGCCTGCACCCCTGTGATGATCTAGGTGGGGAACGGCTTGTCCTTCCTGAACCACCCTTTAAGAACCTGAGGGGTCCTTTTTCAGGCCTTGCCGTTTCCTCGCCGGGACCGCCCCAGGGCTGGGTTACATGTGCTGTTTCACTTCTGTTCCCCTTCCCCGTGAGGGTTTCCCTCCAACCCGGAACCCAACCCTCACAGTATCACCAGCAACATACCTTCCCCATGGAGCAACTACTTGCGGAAGTGCGGGAGTTGGCCCACTCCATGTAATCCTTAGCCATGGAGGTAAAAAGACCTCAAAGAACAACGGGTCCCGAAGGTAGCTCCAGTTCTAGTTCCTCCACCACCACCGTCACCCCTGAGGTCTGAGGCGGCCGTGCTAGCACCACGGGAACCCAAGGGACCTACTAGCACTAAATTCTCAGGGGAGCGAAGACAGTTTTGAGGGTTCCTGGCCCTATGCGAACTTACCGTCAAGACCCAACCCCAGACCTATGACTCCGATGCCCGAAAGGTCAAATTTATTATTGGACTATTAGAGGGTCATGCCTTGTCTTGGGCTACCCCACTACTTACCAGTAACAGTCCTTTTCTGGAGGATTATGAAGGGTTTGTACGGGAGTTTAAGTTCCTGTATGATTACCCACATCGGATCCAACCATCACTACCCTGAAGCAGGTCCCGGCCGCAGGAGCCTTGGTGTCACAATTTCGACAAGCCCAAGCAACGGCCCAAGTACTTCTCCAGCACGCTAGACAGCGTTACAAGACCTTCGCCAATCAGCACCATCTACAAGTCCCACACTTCAATGTTGGGGACCTCGTGTGGGTCGATAGGCACCACTATCCGTCCATACGACCATCTCCGAAATTAGATTATAGATACATGGGACCCTTCCCCATCAGTCGGCGGGTGAACGATGTAGCCTATACCGTGACCTTGCCCCCTCACTATCATATTCATCCAACCTTTCATGTCTCCTTACTGAAATCCGCAGGAAATCACGAGGTCCCAGTGGAACCAGGTCCCATACCAGTCGTCGATGCGGAGAATCCAGAATATGAAGTTCAGTCCATTCTCGATGCCCGCCGACATCGGGGTAAGCTAAAATACTTAGTTAAATGGAAAGGGTATGATGTTTCCAAGAACTCATGGGAGCCGGCAACAAATGTCCATGCCCCCCTTTTGGTCTGCCGATTTCATGCCCGCTACCTGGACAAACTGGGGCCCGTTCCCGGGCCGCGGCATGGAAGGGGGGGTACTGTCAGGCCCTGGGGCCTGAGGAGGTGGAGGGGCAAAGGGTCTAAGGAGGCAGGCCCTGAGGTCCAGGGGTTTACAGGAGGGCTCCCAGTCACGCCCCTCCCGAACGTACCTCAGAGAACCTCCAGAGTTATCTGAGGCGTCTGAGCCCCTAACACGCCGCCCTGCGGCAGCTGTGGAGCTCGCCGGGGCTAACAAGGAAGGACCCTCACAGCGGCAGCTGGCCACGCCCCGGGGCTCGCTGCAACGCCACGCTACGGAAGTTACAGGGCCAGCCGTGCCCCGCGCAGAAGCACGTCTTCCAGCCACGCCCCCACGACCGCCACCCCGTCGATCTGCACGCTTATGCCAGAAGGACGCTGTCGCACTGTTTATAAGCAAGGACTCAGCAGAGCTCCCTTGCTGGTGATCAGAGCCTTGCCTTGTGAGACCGGCCCCTTGAGCATTTGACTATTGTGTGCCCTGACTACCTTAACATTGAGAGTGAATGGAGAGCGAGTGTGTGTGAGAGAGAGAGAGAGAGTGTGAAAGCCCTGAGAGTAAACGTAAGTACTGTGTCTCCTTCCCTTATGCACACGGTGTCCTGGGGGGTTCATAGGGTCCATCCCTCCTGGTCTCCTGCACAGTACCCCCACTCGCCCTCACCCCCTGGTCCTCGGTCTGGTGTGCCTGAACCAGACAGCCCGGTACGGACTTCCCTGGTTGGGAAGCGGCAGAGCCTGTACCCCTGTGATGATCTAGGTGGGGAACGGCTTGTCCTTCCTGAACCACCCTATAAGAACCTGAGGGGTCCTTTTTCAGGCCTTGCCACTTCCTNCACCCCTGTGATGATCTAGGTGGGGAACGGCTTGTCCTTCCTGAACCACCCTATAAGAACCTGAGGGGTCCTTTTTCAGGCCTTGCCACTTCCTTGCCGGGACTGCCCCGGGGCTGGGTTACGTGTGCTGTTTCGCTTCTGTTTCCCTTCCCTGTGAGGGTTTCCCTTCAACCCGGAACCCAGGCCTCACAATGGTGCCATCTCCTGGCACTGAGAAGACTGAGCTGCGCTACTATGGTGGCCCGCCAGAGGGAGGCTGCCAGCGCTCGAGCCATCTGAGTCCTGGCTCTGGAGGCAGGTTCTGCTCCGTGTGTTCATGGCAGCCCGGTAAAGTTAGAGGCAGAATGGCCCCGAGGGAGATGAGTGATAATGCTGCAGGAAGCACCCAAAGGGACTTGCCCGCACTCATCCTTCCCAGAACTCCACGCCAACCTGGGACGGGCCTGCTACAGTCTCGGCCTTCTGGCTTCTCGTTCCCGCTTTTGGGGGGGGGGGGCGGTTGGGGAGTGAGCCTAGGAGCTGTAGGTAAAATTTATGAGGAAAAAGTTCCTTCTGGGCAAGGAAAAAGGTGCCCAAAATGAAGGAGAACTGCCTAGGTGTGCAGAGCACACAGATTCACCTCCCATCTAGTGAGAGGCAGAATTCCAACTGGTAAATGGAAGGGATGGACCCCGTCTGCACATGACCAGTTGGATTCCTGAAATTTTGCCTCCTACTGGTATAGGCGGGGATCATCCCTATGAGTTCCTGTTCTGCACACCCTAGGAGAAAAGAGAAACAGCAACAATTATCAGATCAGCTCTAATAATTAATCCAATCTGAACTTTCAAGTGTGAGAGACAAGACAGCACTAAATGACAGCATAGGCTATTGCACGTGAAGCAGCAGAGCTTACCTGTACTAGAAGAGCATGTCTTTTTAACACATATTTCTGAGATGCCATGTGGAAGAAAGTCAAGCCTATGCAAAGGCTATGGAGAGGTTCATCTGGGTTAGTACGGAAGGCTTGCACATATTGTCCTAGAAGAAACCATATTTTAGATAGTATCACTTAAAAAGCTGTTTCATTTATTCAAAAAACCTCTTTGTTTTAGAAGTTTGACATTTATTTATTTATGTATTTAATAAAATTTAATCAAGGAAGAGAATCAGTTTAACGCACTTGTCCCATAGCATGAGAGAAGGAAAATACAGAAAGCAGCAGATAGGTTAAAAAGCCTGAGACTCATGAATTCATCATTCAGTAACCATCGGATAATAAATCATGTGTGGCATAACAGCCTAAATATATCAAAAAGAATAAAAGGAAAATATGAGGAGGAAGAGTTCTTCTGACTAACTCAGAGAGGGCAGTGTGTAATGCAGGACATACTGGGAGCACAGCCTGAAGGTGCATGAAGAAACAAACATTTTTGTATATTCTATTTTCTATTTGAGAATTTGCTTTTCCAGCCTGGAAAGGTAAATTTTGGCATATTAAAAATTAAAACCAAAACATTTCACTAATGATCAAGATTTCTGAGTATTATTTTGAAAAGTCAAAATGAACTGACAGGACTGGAGTGTGTACAATGAATAAAATGAGCCAGTTTTGTTAATAAGGAGAAACAGAGTCAGGTTTTCCTGATAATACTTGGCCACTCTCGAGGCTTAAAAGCATATGCTGATGATGTTATTAGGAACAGGACTGAGACCACAATCAGAAGCATGTAATGGTTGCTTATAGATCTCGAATTTCCACAACCTGCATTTGAGGATCGGCAAGGTGGAGGCTCTCCTTTTATTTGTTCTATATTCCAGACACACTAACAATTTTTAGTAACTTCTCTTTTAAATTACATGGGATGGTTAAAATCTTATTTCTAACACCACTGAAATTTGTTTGGACAAATGTTTGAAGCTTCAGATTTGCCATGTGCTTCCGTTTAAACTGGTTCTGTTCTTCTTACTTTTCCTTGAAAATAGTTCTTCTTACTGAACTTTCTTGTACATTAATTAGAAAACAGACTGGTGGTGGTGTTGTGGAAACAAAATTACTGAAATACGCCTTGCCTGCTGTGAACAAAAACATACAATAATTCCTAAAGACTTTTCAACTGTTAAAAGGGCAAAAATGCCAGCTTCCGCTTCTAGCATTCATTTATTGAAGGATAATAAAAACAAGTATTTCTAATCAAAGTGAAAAGTTATTTCATAACAGAACATTGTCACTGTTCTTTTAAAAACATTATGGAGCCACGCTCTGTAACGTTCTGTATTGAGAGTTCCATTGACTTCAATGGAGTTCCCTGGGGTAAATTCCTCTGGCTTGCAACCCTGAAGTTGACGGGGTTTTCTCTGTGAGCATCCACTTATAGTCACAGATGGCTGCATAACACAGATATTGTGTATGCTACGTATGTGCTTTGGTCCAATATTTCATGTTAGGTGAGGTGTCAAGATGTCCCTGGCATTTAAAAAACGCTTGTGCTTGCTGAGGGAGCAGGAGGGAAGAGGAGCTGGATGAGGTGGCAGGGCTGGGGGGTCTGTGAGAGGAGGGGGCTGAGGGAGCAGGAGGAGGAAGCAGAGGGGGCTGGGGGAATAGGAGGGGGGCTCTGAGGGGAGGAGGCTGGGGAAGCAGGAAGGGGGCTCAGTGTGGCATATGTGTGTACTAGGCAATATCAATAAACCTGTTTCCTGCTCCTTCCACCAAGTCTTGTGTGTGCTGACTAGAGAATAGAATAGAGGGGCTCCCCAGAATCATGAGTAGCCCCATCTCAGGGCCCACAGATCCCCCAGGGATACTACACTCGGGGGGGGGAGGAAGGTGGCTGAGAGACTGGGAGGGGGT
>QEPC01009281.1:1786220-1848753 GCA_003113815.1 Sphenodon punctatus
ATCTCCATTCTGTGGCACTAGATCAAATACATTTCCCCAGTACACAGGTGACTACCAGCATGTAAATATGCCACCATCAAACAACTACATGGACCAGTTATGTCCTTACATTTAAATTCCTTTTATTTCAGATCAGCACCTACTCTAACCCACTACTTAGTTGCCCCCCACTGACTGTGGCCCAGTAAGCACCACTTCAGTGTTAGAAGATAGAAAAGTTTGGACTTCAGCTTCCACCCCCAGCGCACCCCCAATTTAATCTACTACCTTCCAACCCGATGACACACAACCCAGACGTCTGGACTACCCAGTAAACTTCAATCACCTCCCAAAAAATTACAAGACTCCTGACCAATATAATGAAGATCATCTCTAATATAGAATGCAACACATTGTGTGAGAGGACAACCCCCCCCCCCAAAAAAAACCCCACACTGCTCAGAAAAGCAGTTGAAAAACACGGGGCAACACAGAGTAGAACAACAAGGACGTACCTATGGTGCTTAATAGAACCATGGTAGTGTTTCCCGTACTCTATCACTCCTCCCAGTCATTTACATCACCAACAATCTCGAGATTCTACTCATTTCTTATGTCATTTCTCCTATTATTCCACCAAGTTCTTTTCTCCTCTACTTCATCCTTATATCCTCCTCCGTCATTCCACCGTCTCTTCCTGCTGCCTTTGTTATTCCACATCCTCTTCCCCCTCCCCCCACTCCCAAAGATGCATCTCCCTTGTATTATTTCAGAAACACTTAATGAGATATAATTTAATTACAAATAAGGATTCATGTTTCCTCCATTCCTTCCATTGGCCTTTTCATGCATTTAGTGTACCCAAATTCTTTTTAAACACTTACATAGTATTCTGCTCAGCTTTAGTGTTGCCCCCAACCTGCAAAGAAAGAGGATTGGAGCTGAAAGACCAAGGCAAAGTGTGGGTGCATGGAACCTAAGTTGTAAGCTAAGCACAGTACGCGAAGCCATACAACATCTTTACTGCTTACATGGTGTGAAAGTTAAGGCGGGAGCCTTAACACACAATTTCTAGGTTTGTTAAAGTTTGCTTGGTATGAGCCTGCCTTAACTAAGCTTGTAAAACCGTAGGTTTTTTGTTTCTCTAATATAATCAAAATATGAGACTAATGCTGTAAGATGACTATGGATTGTTTACCCATTTAAGACTTCCAAGTTAGTAAACGGTAATGATGACCTTACCAAGAGCATGCTTGAAACTACCAGATACAAAAGCATTATGGCCATTAAGGACACACAATGCGTGATTATCAGGATTTTTCAGCATCAATCTAAGACAAAAACGATGGTGTCTGACATCTTGCGAATGCATGGTGACTTGATTGAAGATATTCCAGAGCTGAGGTTTATTAACATTTTCCATTAGCATTATCCTAAAAAGGATGAAGAGGAGGTATTTAGACTGTACTCCAGGTCCTTGCTGCCACCGGTGCAATCTGTCATGGGTTGGTGGTGCGAGCCTGTTGCACTGGCGCTCCGACAGCTGCGCATAAAGCACACCAGCACCTGAGGTAGTGCGCTAAGCAGCAAGCCCCGCCCCCATGTGAGGTGGGCCAGCCACGCCCTGTGCTGAGCCAAACTTGGCATTTAGTGCGATCACAACACATCCCATGAAGAAACATGGTTGGTGACCACTAACGGGGAGCACCTTCCTGGGCGATGTGGCGCTGAAGCCACCTTGCTGATGGGAATCCACGGGAGGGTCCAGAGGCAGCAGATTTGCACACCTGGTCACACCGGGCATAAGGATGTTGTGCTCCCAAGAGATGGGAGTAGAGTGCGCAGCCACCCCATGGATGTTGCTCTCTGAGTGCTGGGATGGGAGGAACGCAGTCTTGTATAGTCATGAGCACAGCATCTAATTACATGCACTCCACGCCATTTAGCTCCCCTGCCCACAGCAACCCCTGTCCTTGGATGGTGCGGAGCTCCATGATCTGGGCATTTGGAGGGGTGATGAAGCCTCAGGGGGAGGGATGTCAGCCCCCGCCCCCGATCCCTTAAATCCCTGTAATTGGTGCCTCTGTGCTCTACCATCCCCAGGCCTCTGCTTGGGTGTTGCTGCATGCACTTTTGCACAACACTGAGCTGTTCAGCTGCAGGCCCAGCTAATCTGTGCTAGGGGAATCTGGCGAGTGCGCACCTATGGCGCAAGGGCTGGTGACCCTTTCCAGCACAACTGTGCATGGCTGGAGCATGGTCTTCCTGTATACAATGTGTGTATGTATGTATGTACACATGCAATAGACAAGGACCTGATGTTACCCTCTCACCAAGGTCAGTGGGAAAGCTCCCCTGAACTTTAATAGTGTAGGATAGGATCGTGTCCTGTAGTGAAAAATCACAGAGTGCTACAGTTACATTACAGAGAAGTCCAAAAGCAAATGACATCACTGGCAGAAGAAAAACGGGTATAAAGAAAGCTAGTAGACCTGTTGAAGTACCTTCTGACAATGCTAGGTAGCTGCCCTGTAGATGGAGCTATTTACCTTGCTTTGCAATGAAAGGTCACTCAGAAGTCACTCATTTTATTAGATTGTCTGCTTAAAGCAAATTGGATAACCAATGGTCCTCTGGTCTCCAGTACTGAGCAATAACGTTTTCAGCATTATAGCTTCAATCTCAGTGAAAAAAATTAATTCAGAACTTCATATGATTGTTGTAATCTGCTACAGTCAACAGTCTTCAAACGTCTCACCTGATATAGTTGTATGCTTTTCTAAAGTTCTTGTCCAGAATTGCAGCTGAAAGACCAAAGTACTCTAATTCTTTACGCTTTTGCCTATCATCATAAAACGAGTAATATTCCAGTGATGAATCCACCAGGAGTTCTGCTTCTTTGTAACGGGAAAGATCACACAAAGAGTATATGGCCTTTAGCAGAAGGTTCCACCAATCATCCTTTGTCAGTACACTTGTGAGTACGGCAAATATTGCTAAAATATAGGTAATAAAGACAAATCAGTATCTCACACAGAAATGAAACACTAAGAAAAATGTGATATTTCTTTTTTAAACCTGCAAGTGTCTTAGCATTTTGGATTTTCAATGAAGAATCCTTAAGTCCCACATTAAGTGGTGCAATAAATATAAATGATAAAAAAATAATAATTTCTTTTTCTGAAAACTAACCATGACCACTAACGCACGCACTGGTCCCCAAACTTTTCATGGGTGATCCCATATTGAGATCCCAGACAGCAACTAAGTTCAGTTGGGACCGTGACCCCTTGAGGTCACAACCGACAGTTTAGGAATCTCTTCATCATGATCAGAGCTTCAGAGACATTTAAGAATATCCAGAGTAGCTGTTCCAATATTGTACAGGCACAAATTAAAATACTGCCCCAATCTTATAGCTCCAGAGAATGACATAAATCTGAACTAATTACAATTTGGATCATGTTGGAAAACATTTCTTGCAACAGTATTGGTTTTATATCATCTAACTAGCTTGTTTGCTTTGAAGAATGATGACTAAGAATGTTTTGTTTGTGAGAAGAGCACTGTATAGAAGAGCAACCTCATGAATGTACTCTTGTCTCTCTCAATGTTTGCCTCTCCCTTGTCTCTTAGAATGTAAGCTCCTTGGGGTAGGGACATGTCTGTAACTATTGACTGTACAATGCCAGGTACATTGCCGCCCCCATGCCTGGAACCCCCTCCCCAATTACATTCGTTCTGTTCCCTCCCTCACAACTTTCAAATTCCTCCTGAAAAGGGAAAGCCTCTTCCATCAGACTTTCCCTGGCCATGAGGCAAAAGGCTTGTCATGAATGAAATTCCATCCTCATCCCTCCCTCCCTCAGAATCTCTTCCCTGTTACTAAGTTAAGCATGTGCACATGCATTTTCTCAACCTCATGCATGTATCCTTGTCTCCTGACGTTCACCTCTCCCTCATCTCCCCCTTCTTTGTCTCTCCTAAATTGTAAGTCCTTTGCTGGCACTATATAAATGATAGCAACAACAACAAAAACAACTCATAGGTACTTGAAGCTGTCTGAATTTGAACACTAAGAATCTGATCCCTACCACATAACTCCAGGCTTCTCTGCAATTAATGGCAAAAATGTCAATTTGTTTTTACAATGTATTACCTTTTGCATCACAGTTTGCTGTTTCTTGGTGGTCATTATCTGAGATTTTATCTCTTGACACCTTAATTAGATAAAGGTGTCTCTCCCCAGATTTGGAACTAGATATCAAGCACACCTGAGCTCTGTTCATTGCTACCTGGAAAAATACAAACATCAAAAACTGTAATTTCTGATCACATGAATACCATCTGTAGCCTAAAACTATAGTGAATACCGGCTACAGTTAGTTAGTTAGTTAATTCTTTATTGTTTAACCATAGGTCATTAACAAATAAAATAAAATGTTCCACAGATCAAAACCATACAACAAACAATATAAAAATACAGAAATCAAAAACCTCAAAAAACAGAGCCCCTTACCCTCAGTAACCCAGAAAAATGACTTGTACAGTTCGTAGATAACTTTTCTTCCAAAGAGAGATATCAACTGGAAGTTGTCATATCCACCAGATTACTTATCCTACAACAGACTGCTTCTCAACCACTGTCAGCAGTCATCTTCTTTCGAATGGCCAGGGCACTAAAACAAAATTTTGCCACCCGTTTAGCAACCTCAGAGTTCCAAGAACCCAACCATTTCCTTAGTATACTTGGCCATGAAAGCATGTGTATGTCCTTTAATAGAGGCTTTAATAAAGTTTCGTGATTTGTAGCATAGGCTGAACAAAATAACAACACATGTGCAAGGTTTTCTATGACCCTTTGATCACATAAAGGACAAAGTCTAAGCCTTTTATCTAAACCACTATAACGACCTTCCGTCCAGGCCGATGGAAAGAGTTGGAAGCGAAACAAAGTATATGCTCGCCTAAACTGAGGTTCATTCCACAGATAAAGATAACTATCAGGCCAAACTTCCATTTGTATGATATGATACTCCGGGGCAATTTTCTGCAGACTTATCTCAGAATGCATCTTTTGGGAATCTTGGTCTGCTATTCTGTTCTTGACCATAATCAATGCCCTCGAATAATCACAGGAGTTAAAAAACTCTCTAGAAAAACCTAACCTTTGGACTTGCTCTTCGATCCCCTTCGACCATTCAGTATTTACCCCCCGAGCCAACCCTAATAGACCACAATGGTCTGGACTATAAATATTAGTCTTAAGCCAAAAAGATATCATGGCTATCAGAGCCCTAGCTCTAACTTCACCTCCGCCCGAAGTAATACCGACGGGGTTCCACACGGGACATCAAGGATTGTCCTGAGAAATTTATTTTGAAATTTCTCCAATCTGTCCAAAAAGCCCACTCCCCATATAGGGACTGCATAAAGAAGCTGTGCAAGTGTTTTAGCTACGAATAATCTAAGGGCTGGGGGGACCAGCTGTCCACCCCGTTTATAGAAAAAAGAGACTATAGCTGCAAATGATCTATTTACTTGAGATTCAGCATGCCTAAGGTGTCGAGTCGAAGAACCTGCCGCTGCAATATAAACCCCTAGATATTTAATCTCCTTGACCTGCTCAATTTCTACTTCACCCAATCTCCATTTATGCATATTCCCTCGACACCATCTGCCGGTGACCAGGACTTTAGTTTTCTCATGGTTCACTGTCAGCAACTCACGGCTACAATATGCCTCAAATTTTTGGAGGGCCCTGCACAAGCCTATCCGCGTCTGTGAAATTAAAACCGCATCGTCAGCATAAAGAAGAATTGAAATACCCCTGGTCCCCGGTTTTGGGGGATGAAGAGAATCATCCCTCAGAAATTCCACTACATCATTAAAAAATAAATTGAATGGAGCCGGGGCTAATATGCACCCTTGTCTCACCCCTTTATCCACTGGAATTATTGAAGTTAGGGGTAAGGAGTATGCTATCCTCACTTGCATGATGTTATCCGTATAAAGTTTAGTGATTAAATAGAGAAGGCGTGGGATCAATTGAAGTCCTACTTAACTTACACCACAGCCTATTCCTATTAATCGAATCAAAAGCGGCTCGTAAATCGACGAAACACAAATACAACTTTGATCTTCCACTTTGCCCAGGACATTTCCTGCCGGTATATTTTGTTATTATGCACATAAGAATGTGGATCTGGCTCACCGTTGACATAGCCTTCCTGAAACCCGCCTGTTCTGGTTCGAGGAAGGACACCTGATCCATCCACTCCTGAAGTTTTCCTAACAGGAATCTGGCATATACTTTGACAATCATACTCAGTAAGCTTATTGGCCTGTAATTCCCCGTGCACTGAGGATCCCCTTTCTTATAAATTGGGATGACAATACTAGCAAGCCATTTCTTCGGAATACATCCCGAATTATTAATATAGGTGAAAACTACTGCCAGAATATCAGACCACCAATCTACCTGGGATTTCAATAGTTCCACAGGGATAAAATCCCCTCCCGGCGATTTACCAGATTTTGCAGTCAAAATTAACTTTTTCACAGTATCAGAAGATACAGGAACCCAACCTGGGAGGAGGTCTATTCCTTGTACAATTGGTGACTTCATGACAGATGTATTATGGAACACCGTTGTAAAATGAGATTCCCAGGCCGTATACGAGATCTGAGCTGCACACCCAACATGCTCCTCTACCCCAACATTGCGGACCATAGCCCAAAATCTTTTAAAGTCCCCTTCCTGCACTGCAACCTCCAGGACTTTCCACTGGGACTTATAAAAGTCTCTCTTTTTATGTCCCCAAAGCCTTCTATATTGGCCCCTGGCATCCCAAAAAGCAACTTTATTAGTTTGAGAAGAAAAACAAAGAAATGTCCTAGACAACCTCCTCACTGTCCTGCGGGCATAGCAACAATCTTTATCAAACCAAGCAGACTTCTGGAAATTTCGGCGCTTCATTGATCTTAAAGCAGACAAAGCGGGTTGAAAAGAACTTACTACCCCCTCAAAAGCCTCAATAACATCCCCCCTAGACTCCAAAATCCCTTTAGACAAAGAAGAAATTGGATCTTGTTTTCTAAGGATCTCACATTCTTGTGCCACTTGGATTGACCATTTAGTTCTTGTTAATATTGGCGACTGGGCTTGGGGGATTGAACATGCACTACTGCTATAGTGAATACCATAAATGGAGCAAGTTCAAGCAAGAAAGCCCATCACAAAATAGTGCTTAGAGCTCTTTTTAAACCCACTTTTGAAAAATGAAGTCCTGAACAGGCTTTCAATATTGATTGTATCCAGCCTTGCAAAGACTATAATCTTGCAGAAACTATAAGCCTATATACACTGGGGAGAAGTTGAGCATCTATATAACTCTCTCTATAATAATAGAACAGGGCTCAGCATGAATGCAAACTATGTTTTGTTTTCACTAAGAAATAGTCAAACATTTCAGGTAATGGCTGGTATTTGTAACAAAGCTCTCCCCAGGCTGAAACAACAAACCATAATAGCTACAATAACAATCAGGTCAGTAATAACATGCTTAACAATTGCTTACAAAGATGGTTGCAGCTAGCATGGTTTTGAGCTTCAGAGTGAACTGGGTAATGTAGCTATACATTTCCATTTATAGCTAAATCAAAATTTGTTTTCAGAAGGAAACGTAATGATGTTGGAAGCATGGTATCAATTTTAAGGTTCTTGCAAATGTTTTAGAAATAGGCACCAAAGCATGCTATCCAGCTGATTTTGGCCTTTTTTAAACAGACACGGCAGTGGGATGGGTCCATGGGGGATAGGTGGAGCAACCACACGCCGCCCACCCACTTCAGGTGAGTGGGGAAGGATTCAAATAGGCGTCGGCAAGGGCGGTCACAGCACCCCCACACCCCCCATGATCAACCATGCTCACCATTCACAAAGACAGCCACTCCACTGGTTCAGGGAAGGTCACGCGCCCTCCTCCACAGCATGACATGGCAACATGGCAAACTAAAGGCAAGTGAAGCCACAGCTGCTGTCTCCATCCATCCCCAGTCAGACTCTGTGTGGGTGGGGGATGGGGGAAGGCGCAGTAGAGGAACACAAGCAGCACCCAAGCTGCCAGGCGCCTGCAAGACTGCTAGGTGCCAAGAAACCCAAGCCCTCTTGGCACAGCATGCAACCCACGGGCAGCACAGGAACGAAAGGGGATGGCAGCAGGGAGTCCAAGGGCATGAAAGCTGTACCCAGGGGACAAAGCAGCACCACCCCTATGCTTGGCAGACAGTCCACTCCAAAAAGCACACGGCCCCAACCACAGACATAATGTTAACTCCATCGTAACACCATTGCAACACCGCTGTAACATGTGCAATGCATGGTGCAGGGATGCACAGGGCACTGGGTACAGCCCTGCAGCATGCATTGGAAAGGTCAAAGAGGAGTCAAAGTGGTTCCAAAGCTAACTTTATGTGCGGTAAACACCTATATGCCAGAAGCACAGAGAAGTTGGGCCAAAGTGGCAGGGATGTTGGGCTGGGGGCAAGGAACAAGGCGCAAGGTGACCCACGCAAGCAGCCCACAGTACAATGACAGAGGCTACAGGAGCGGCCAATCTGGGGCTGCACAGATAAGAGAGCAGCATCACAAAGATGGGAGGAATACATATTGGCAGCCCCTGGACAATTGCCTCCAACACCTTCCTCCCCGCATCCACTCCGGCCGAGGAGAGATAACCAACCCCTGCAGGAATGACAACACGGACAGCACCGTTCATAACAAAAGAAACCAACATTTATTATTCTAACAAGCAGAACTGAATTAAGGAAGCCTCCCCCGGGTCCTGCTCCACCAAGCGTTCTGAGCCCGGAAGAGGCCGTGGAGCTGCCTCTGAATGTCCAGTAGGACTTGCACCATCTCCTGGCACTCCTGGACCCTCTCCCACATGAGCACTCACACTGAAAGAGAGATCCCAATGAAGCATGCCCCCCTCAGCACACATCCCCTGTAGTCCACAGTGTAAAAAGGGTGGGTTATAGGAAAGCACGAAGTGGGGTCACTCAAAGGCCTCCCTGTAATTGCAACTTCCTTTACGGAAGTCAGTCACCACTGGCTGCAGGTCCTAAGCTACCTCAGCAAGGAGTTGCAGATCAAGAACACACATGTCCTTTAGGAGTAGATGGGGATAGATGTACAGAACACACCTGCATGCAGCCCATACACACATCCCCAAGCACCCATAGGTATGGCCCCGAGCCAAATGCGGGTCTGCGATGTGCAGATTTCCCGCAGAATTCCCCTCCCCCCGCAGAATCTCCTGCCCCACTTACCCCAGCGCAGAATTTCTAGCCTGCGCTGGGGAGATGCAGGGCAGGAGATTCCATGGGGGGAGGGGGATGAAGAAACCCTCGGGGCTTCCCTTCCCCAACCTCCCCAGCTGACGTCATCCGGCTGCGTTGCCCTGAGACACCCCATCGGGAGGGGCCAGGAAGTACGAGTGTGCTGAAAGGAACAGCTGCTGCCACCATCACTGGTAAGGCAATTAATTTTCTAAACTGGGAAGGGGAAGGGGGGGTGGGGGGGAGGCAAGCCCTGGTGGCAGGGGAGGGGAATCCCTGAGGGTTTGACCGGGGGGGGGGGGGCTAGCTGCCCCCCCCCCGGCATGGTAAATTGCGGTGAGGTGCAGAATCGGGCCCCGACTCCCGCGGAATTTTTTTAAAATTTCCACGGAAGAATTGAGGCTCTACCCATAGTTAGCTCCACAGGTGAGGGCCGGTCAATCCATGATCACCACTGCACCTGCCCCATCATGGAGCAAAATGCAGGTGTATCAGGTCATGGCCTAACTGAGACAAGATCAAGGTGTGAAATACACTTACCAGGCTGGTCATCTCCTCCAACAGCCATAGGGCTGTTGAGCCTAATGAGAGCACAGTGGGGCATGTGGAGGGTTGTAGCCAGTGTCAAGACCAGGCCACATGTGGATCATCACAACAAGGCTAGGTTGAGAGAAAGGGGCAGGGCATTAACATGGAACAGAGCTGTTTCACAGCCCACAGGCACAGGGTAACCGCAATAAAAAGGCAAACTGAGGGAGCACTCAATCCCACCTGTGACATAGCCGCCATGGGGGATGGGAAGGGTGCAGCACTCCAACAATTCTTCCTGGCCGCTGACATGTTGTTTAGAGGCATCTGCCGTTTGCAGAGGTCATGCATAACGTGGTTCCAGCATGCTGCTCAACGCTAGTCCTCCATGCTGGACACAGTGCAGTCTGTTCAGCCGCAGCACAACTTGAATACGGAAAAGGCCTTGGGTGAGATGCCGGGCAATAAGGCGGCTCCACAAGGCCGGGCAGATGAAGCTGCACACCATGCTGAGGGGGGTGTCCTGCACAGCCAGATTCCTAAACACAGACGTGGCTCATCCGTGGCATTCGCCAGACGGTCCCAATTGAGAGAAGGGCATGGGTCCAGTGCAGGAGCAAGAACTGGTGGGAGACCATCCTGGCCACATGGGGGGATGACCAATGGACGGAGCACTTTAGGATGCCCCAAAGTCTATTATCCCACCTTGCTGGTAACCTACGACCACACCTCGAGAAGGAAACCACCAACATGCGGGACCCCATACATGTGGCCATAGCCATTTGGAGGTTGGTGACCCCCGATTCCTGCCACAATTCGGAGTGGGAACCTCCACCATTGCCAAGGTCCTTAATGAGGTGTGCACGGCCAAAGCGGAGGAACTCATGGGGTGGGTGATCCAGCTGATTGATCATTAGGTGGTGATTGCTGGCTTCGCCACAATGGGCTTTCACGACTGCATCCAGGCCATAGACGGGATCCACATTCCCATAATCTGTCCCCCTAACAGCAAGGATGACTATCTGAATAGAAACGGTCAGTTCTCCATCTCCCTGTGAGCCATTGTGCACCACAGGGGCCTCTTCCTGGACATCTTTACCGAGTGTCTGGAAGAAGCCATGATGCAAGTATCCTCTGTACCTCACCATTCTTCAGTAGGATGTACATGGGGGAAATTGCCCAAAATATATTCTGGAATATTGAGCACATGGCCATGTGTCCTGTTATTATTGGAGATCCAGCCTATCCGACCACACCCTAGCTAATGAAGGTGTATCCTGTGCCACGAACACCTGCCCAGGTGCTCTTCAGTGCCAAGCTGTGTTCTGCCTGCTGCATAGTTGAACGTGCCTTTGGGGTTCTGAAAATGTGGTGGCGCCTCCTATGGAACAGCAACAAATTTGATCTGGATAAGGCCTCCGTGCTTATAATTACAGCTTGTATCGTCCACAATATCTGCGACGCCCAGGGGGTGCCCTGGACTATCCTTCCCCATTTCGTTAGGAGGATCCAGTGCTCCTATTCCCTTGGGGTCACGGTGGCGCAGATAGGCACATATTGCACATGAACCAGGACACCCTTTGTCATCATGCAGGGAGGACAGTGAGTAGCCAAGTGCTTCCCCAACACTCCCCATGGCCTGCACCCATCTGTTAATATGTTTATTATGTAAACATATATATAAATATATTTATTAGCCGCCCCCTCATGCCCAAGGCATCTCGGGGTGGCAGACAACATAAAACCATAATCTAAAATAACAATAAAACACAAGAATATCAACTTTTAAAACCCTCTAAAAACAACCACCCCAAAGTTTTAACCCAATCCACCCTCCCCTCCTCCAAAGGTCTGGGAGAACAGCCAGGTTTTGCAGGCCCGGCGGAAGACCAATAAACTTGTGGCCAGACGGGCTTCCTCTGGGAGGGAGTTCCATAAACGCAGCACAGCCACCGAGAATGCCCTCTCCATTGTGGCCCCCCGTTTTACACAGGTGACCTCCAAAAAGGCGCCCCCGCCAGACTGAAGGGGTCACTCTGGTGCATGGAGGGTGAGGCGGTCCCTGAGGTACGACGGGTCAAGACCGTGTAGGGCCTTATAGGCCAAAACCAACAGATTGAATCTGGCTCGGTACACTATAGGCAGCCAGTGCAGCGCGCAGAGCACAGGGGTAATATGCTAATTGGCTCATCCCCATAAGGAGACAAGCCGCCACATTCTGCACTAGCTGCAGCCTCCGGACCAGCATCAAGGGAAGCCCCATGTAGAGCGTGTTGCAGTAGTTCAGCCTTGAGGTAGTGAAGGCATGGATGAGGGTGGCCAGGTCGGGTCTGGAAATATATAGACGCAGCCTATGTACCAGATACAATTGGTGGAAGGCGGCTTTAGCCACCGCCTCCACCTGCCAATCCAGGCGAAGATCCGAGTCCAACAATACTCCAAGACTCCGAACCTACTGGGCTACAGGAGGGCTGATCCCCTCTATGAGGGGAGCAGACACCTCCTTTGCCCTACCCACCATCATCACCTCCGTCTTATCAGGATTGAGCCTCAGTCTGCTCTGACGCAACCAATCCACCACGGCCTCCAAACATTGGGACAGTACTGAGACGGCAGGACCTGGGTCAGTTGAAAAATAGAGATAAAGCTGGGTGTCATCAGCATATTGGTGGCAATGCACACCAAACCCTCTCACGATCTCCCCCAAGGGCTGCATATACACATTAAACAATAATGGGGACAGAATAGAACCATGTGGAATGCCACAATCCAGGGTCCGGGGGCTGGAAGATTCAGCCCCCAGGACAACCCGCTGGCTTCTCCCCAAGAGGAAAGAGCAGAACCATTCAAGAACAGTCCCGTCCAGACCCCCCGAGGGCTCACAATCATCTCAACAGCAGCCCATGGTCCACTGTGTCAAAAGCGGCCGAGAGATCTAGCATGACCAGAAACGTTGAATGTCCTGCGTCCATCTCCCGGCAGAGATTGTCCACCAAGGCCACCAACGCCGTCTCTGTACCATAGCTGGGACGTAAGCCAGACTGAAATGGGTCCAGGAAACCGATGTTGTCGAGATGCACCTGGAGCTGCAGTGCCACTGCCTGTTCAATAACCTTCCCTAAAAAGGGATGGTTAGAGACAGGTCAGTAACTGGCAAGTGCGTCTGCATCCAAGGATGGCTTCTTCAGCAGAGGGCGCACCACAGCCTCCTTGAGACCGGGAGGCAAACTCCCCTGACGAAGGGACGCGTTGATTATCCTCGCCAGCACCGTCCCCAAAGTCTCCCCGGAGGCTTTCACCAACCAGGACAGGCATGGATCTAGTTCACAAGTAGTGGCTCTCACAGACCCCAGAACACTCCCAACATCGGCTGGTGTCACTTCCTGAAACTCATCCCAGGAAGCTGGACCAGACGGGGCCTTCATAACCTCGCGCTCCACCTCTACTGCCCCCAATCCAGTGTCGAAGTTGCTCTGGATCCGAGCGGTCTTGTCTGCAAAGTAGGTGGCAAACTCCTCACAGCGGACTGTGCATAGTTAACAGGCGTATGTGTATTGTTTCCTCATCTAAATCCCATTGGGCCTATGGCAACCATTCTCCTTGGCTACAGTCGTTAAGAGGGCTGTTCATGCATACTGGGTGGGAATTTTATGAAGGGGAGCCCCCGTCCACACTATCTGATCGATTTCCTATTGGAGGAGGGTGAAAGGGCAATTGGTTTACTTACCGGTGTATTGCTCTTCTGGGTAATGTGCAGGACAGGAGCTCTTTTAGCCTGGGATGATCCCCGCCTAGGCCAGTAGGAGGCAGACTAACAAAGTTGCGACTGGCTGTGGATGGAGTGGGTCCATCCCGCCCACTTGCCAGTTGTTCTCAAAGCTGTATAAAAAATACTAACAACAAAACTCGAAGAACAATAAAGTAAGTGTAACAATAAGAAAAAATACAATAGAGGAACCCGCTGAAAACTGACAGGGAGGGAGCGAGACAGAAATCCCTACCCCGAAAGTAAATCTCCCCAAGATCCCGACCCCTGTCTGCACCTGAAACACAGCCACTTGATCCCCGCCTAGCAGGAGGGCCGAGCTCCTGTCCTGCACATTACCCAGAAGGACAATTCACCGGTAAGTAAAGCAATTGCCCTTTCTCCTGGGATGTGCAGGACGGGAGCTCTTTTAGCCTGGGATTTACCAGAGCAGTGACGTGCAGAGTAGGGTGGGGAAAAAGGGGGATCAAGGCTCCTGAAGAACAGACTGAAGGACTCTGCGGCCAAAGGCAGCATCTGCTGAGTCCATCAAGTCTACTCGATAGTGTCGAGTAAATGAATGGGGATTCGCCCATGTAGCTGCCCAACAAATTTCTGCATAGGGCGCCCTCGCACTGAACACTGCAGAGGAAGCTGCCCCACGGGTGGAGTGGGGAAGAATTGAGAGCGGCAGCATGAGCCCTGAGGCCTTGCATGCCTCTGAAATGCATGCTGCTATCCAGCGCCCAGTAGCTGGGTGAGATGGTCTATTGCCCCTTTTCCGAACTGTGAACTCTAAAAAGAGAGCAGGAGACTTCCTAAAGGAGGCCTTTAGGAAGATAAATTTTCTTAAGATAAATTTTCAACGCTCTTCGGAGATCCAATTTATGCCACTTCTTCTCTAGCCTATGGACCAGATTGGGGAAGAATGAGGGAAGAATTATTGCCTCCCACGGATTCCAATACCATCTCTATGCTGATGACACCCAACTCTCTCTCTCTACCCCCTCTCTCTCCTCCTCTATCCGCTCACGCCTCGTCGACTGCCTCTCTGATATCTCCGCCTGGATGTCCCGACGCCAACTCAAACTGAACATGGCCAAGACTGAACTCCTCATTTTTCCTCCATCCCCCTCCTCTCCCTCTGACCTGACCATCTGCATTGATGGGGTCACCATCCGTCCTGTTCTCCGTGCCCGCAGCTTGGGCTTCATTTTTGACACGCACCTCTCCTTTAAACCTTACATTGACTCTGTGGCCAAATCCTGCCGATTCGCTCTCCTCAACATTGCCCGCATACGCCCCTTTCTATCTGTCTCCTCGGCCAAAATCCTTGTTCATGCCATGGTTATCTCTCGCCTCGACTACTGCAACCTCCTCCTTGCTGGCCTCCCTCGCTCCCACCTGTCCCCCCTTGTGGCGATCCAAAACTCTGCCGCCAAGGTCATTCACTCTGCCCGTCGCTTCGACCATGTGACGCCTCTCCTCCTCTCCCTTCACTGGCTCCCCCTTCCTGAACGTATCCTGTTCAAACTCCTGGTTTTCACGTTCAAATCGCTCCATGACCAAGCTCCCCCTTACCTCTCGGACCTAATCGCCCTACGCGCTCCTGCGCGCGCTCTCCGCTCTTCCGCTGTCCCCTCCCTCGCTCTCCCTCGCTTCTCCTGCTCGCCCAACCGCCTTCGTCCCTTCTCCCTCGCTGCCCCGCATGCCTGGAACTCCCTCCCTGCCGACGTCCGCCTCGCCTCCTCCCTCCGCTCCTTCAAATCCCTCCTCAAGACCCACCTTTTCCATGCTGCCTTTCCCAATGCCCTCTAGTCTTTCCCCTTGCTCTTACTGTCAGCCCTCCTCTGCTGACTGCTGCTACCGACCACCTTGTAACCAAGCCAAGTACACGCACCTGAGACTTCGCATCCGCCTGAATGTTTGTTTGTCTTCTCCCATGTCTCTCCCACTGTCCCCTCTCCTTGTCTCCCCCTCCTTGTCTTTTAGATTGTAAGCCACAGGCAGGGACCGCATCTGACTGTATGTTCTGTACAGCGCCAGGTTGCAACTGGCGCTTTATAAATGTTTAATAATAATAATAATAATAATAATACTTTGTAAAGCGCCAGGTACATTGCTGGCGCTATATAAATGCTTGCTAATAAAGAATAATCTCCTCTCTTCTGTGGAATAGGGAATTCATCTTAGGAACAAAGGCCAGATCTAGACGGAGGATGACTGAGTGTGGCCTAAAAATACAAAGAGATGGGTCGACAGACAGAGCCCCGAGTTCTGAGACCCTCCTAGCTGAAGTAATTGCGACCAGGAAAGCAACCTTAATTGTGAGGAAGAAAAGAGACACCTCACGTATGGGTTCAAAGGGAGCGTCCGTGAGGGCGTTCAGCATGAGATTAAGCCACCAGGAGGGGAAACAATGAACTACAGGGGGTGCCAGAACTTTAGCACCCCTCAGAAATTGTCTGACGTGAGGGTGGTTCGAGATACATCTACCCCTAATAGTCGGTAAGGTCTTGTTGAGAGTCGTCACCTGACAGGTAAGAGTGCTCGCCCAGAGAGGGAGAACCTTATCTAAGCCCATTTGCAAAAAATGTAGGACGCTGCTAATTCGTGGCTTCTTAGGGTTCACCTGATGCTGTACACACCAAACCACGAAAACGCTCCAAGAGGGCTGATAGATCCGAATGGTAGAAGGCCGCCTGGAGGACAGAAGAGTGGACAGCACTGCTTCGGAATAGCCCAAGTTCCTCAAGGCCTCATGTTCAAGAGCCACACCGTCAGCCGTAGAAACCGTGGGTTGCTGTAAAGTACCAGACCTTGAGAGAGCAGGTCGGGCTCCAGATCTAGGAGCATTGGATCATGTCGAGATAGGTTTACAAGATTGGCGAACCACGGGCGTCTCGGCCACCTGGGAGCTACCAGGATCACCAACCATCACCTGGTCTCGTTGAATCTTGGCAATCACGTTGGTGAGGATCGCGAAGGGGGGAAAAGGCATAAAAGAGCCCTGGGGGCCATGGGGCGTTCAATGCGTCTATGGCTTTGGCCCGAGGGGAGCAGAACCGAGAGAAGAACCTCTTGAACTTGGCATTCCTGCTGGATGCGAAGAGGTCGATCATCAGTACTCCGAAGCGGTGGCAGATTTGAAGAAACACCGTCGGAGAGAGAGACCACTCTCCCGGATCCACCTGTCTGCAGCTGAGCCAGTCCGCCGTGACGTTTTCTTCTCCCCGTATGTGCTTGGCTGATAGAGAGAGAAGATTGGCTTCCGTCCAGTCCATCAGATGAGATGCCTCCCTGTGCAGGGCTGGAGCTCGTGACACCCACCACAACCCCCGGTTGCGAATATAGGCCTTCGCAGATGTGTTGTCCGATAGCACGAGTAGATGAGATCTCCTGATCTTGGGAACGAAGTGGAGGAGCGCCAGGTGAATAGCTCTGAGCTCCATTCAGTTCATGGAGTGTCTCCTATCTTTTGGTTGCCAGGAGCCCTGGGTGTATTCGGAGTCCATGAGAGCCCCCCAGCCTGATAGACTGGCATCGGTGGTGACCTTCCTCAAAGAATCAGTCAGAGGAACCCCGTCCCGAAACCGATGAGGGGCCATCCACCAGTTGAGTGAGTCGAGGATCTGCTGGGGGTGGGGGAAAGCCAGACCCTGGTCCTTTCCATAATTTGCCATTGATACGGGCACAGATAGGTCTGGAGAGGGCGTAGGTGATGTCTGGCCCATGACAGGTGCTGGATGCAAGATACGAGGAGGCCCTATAGTGACGCCATACGAGAGAGCAATATCCGGTTGTGAGAGCGAACATGGTCTATCAGAGACCTGAGCTTGGACAGAAAAATGCAATCCTCCTGGGTATTGATGACCACCCCCAGATGTTCTATGCATTGCGTGGGGCTCAGCAGGCTTTTCTCTGTTTGTTAGGAACCCGTGAGTCGCAAGGGACTGCAGGGTCGATTGTACCGCCGCTAGGGCTTGCAAGGGGGCGCAGACGAGAATGTCGTCCACGTATGGATGGAGCGTAAGACCCTGAAGTCAAAGACTGGCCATCAGAGGAACCAGAATCTTCATGAAGGTTCTGGGAGCCGTGGCAAGGCTGAAAGGAAGAGCCCGAAACTGCCAGTGGCGAGAGGCATACTGGAAGTGCAGCCACCGCCGATGGCTTGGGAGAATGGGAACATGAAAGTACGCATTGCGTAGATTGAGGCGAGCCATTTTCCTTGCTGAACGGACTTGGAGATTGAGTGCAAGGTTTCCATTTTGAACTTTTTGACTTGGACAAACCTGTTTAATAATTTGAGATCCAGAACCGCCCGCCATTGGCCTGACTTTTTGGATACCAAGAACAATATGGAGTATAGGCCTTGTCGCCTTTGAGAAAGAGGGACCTGTTTGATGGCCCTTATATTTACCAGACGGCTGATCTCCACTAGCATGGCAGAATATTTTGCCTTGTCCTTTACCAAGGAGGATATGCGATAGAGCTGCCTTGGAGGATAACGGAACTCTATCGCGTAACCCCAGGAGATGGTCTCAACCACCCAAGCGTCCGCGGTTGTGCTGCACCACAAAGGGGAAAATGCGAGGAGGCGAGCACCTACCGGGAGCTGGATGCCGAGGGCGAATGACAACCCCGGAGCGGGGTTGTCAGGAGTCCTGCTTTGGCTAGTGTGACGAAGGAGAGGAGCGAGCCGGCCTGTGGCCCGAGGAAAAGCGCCCAGCTCTGTGGCCGCGGCCTTGGTATCCCCTGCCTTGAAAGAGCCAGGAGGGATTATTCCAGCCAGCATCCCCTCTCCTTGGGAAAGAAGCAGAGAAAGGTCTGTTAAAGCCTTTTTCACGCCTGTTACTTGCAAAATGCTGAAGAGTCAATTTTTTGTCCTTATCGCTGGCTTCCTTAAGCACCCTATCATAGATTGACCCCAAACAACTTTCCCCCTTTGAACGGGCCCGATACTAAGAGGTTCTTAGCGAGAGTGTGAGCCCTCCAAGACCTCAGCCACATTCTACACCGAGCGGACACCGAGGCCGCCATGGCCTGAGCTGACCACGCTACCACAACTGTAGAGGCCATAGCAATAAAAGAAGTGGCCAAGGTGATATTTCGGGACAATTTAGGGGTCATTTGCTCCAAGACGGCAGGGCTCTGTCCCAACTTAAACCATTTAAGGATAGCCCTTGCTATAGGAAGGGTAGGAACAGGCCAGAAACATGCATAAGGTGGCTGAACCAGCATCAAAGGCGTGTGCCTAAGTGCCGTCTCCACTCCCCTGTCCATAGGGTCCTTAAGATAGACATCCCCCTCCATAGGGAACACAGACTTGCGCGCTGCTGCATTGACCTTTGGCAGCGAACAGAGCTGATCTTTGCTCTTGGAGAAGGAATAGAGAGTTTGCTGCAATCTGTTAAGCCTGAGGGAGCGGTTTGGCTGGTCCCACTCTGTGGAAATAATTTTCTCCAAGGCTCTGTCAAGGACAATACCCCGATCCTTAGGGACTGTCTTGGGGATATATTCCCTCTCAGATTCGTCACTCGAGGAGTCAGAGTGACTGCCCTTAGTAGTCTTTTCTACCAAACCCAGGACTCTGAATTCTCTTAAAGAGAAGACTTAAAGACTTGTGGGTGACAGGAAACTCACAGTCCTGCTCACTACATGAAGGAGGAGGAGCAGGGAGAGGCAAATGCTCCTCCTGCTCCCCCTGGGTGTCACCCTGTTCAGAAATTTCACCCTCCTCCTGCTCACCCTTGTCGGATGGAGAGGAACCCTCTACAGAGGAAATAGCCCCGGCCTCCTCATCAATCAGGAGTTCCTGAGAGGAGGACTGACCGGGCTGAGCCTCTAGTGCTCTTGAGGCATCCTGAGGTGGCTGCATAGGTGCATCCTCCTCATCTGAGGAGGATACGATCTGCTGCAATAGGGACTGCCCAGCAGGTCTCCTACGTTTGTGGGCAGGGTGTTTACCCTTGCCTCCCTCTCTAGATTGACCCTTTCCTCCTTTGTGAGTAGGGGAGTGAGCTCTCTTTCTACTCCGGGGGCTATTCTTCTGCTGCAATGAGCCAAGGGTGGAGACAATTTTATTCAGAGCTTCGAGCTGCAGGAGCTCGATCTGGGACAGCCCTGGCCTAGAGAAGCCCTCACCCGCCAGGGGTTCCCGGGGGGGGGGGGCGGACCCTGCGGGTTAGCAGAGTGTCCATTAACCAAGCTCCTAGTGACGAGAGCCATGAAGGATCAAAGGCTGCCGCCGCAGCCCAACTCCGTACCCCAAGGGTCTGTCCCTCCCTGTCAGCAAGGCTCCTCTAAAGCCAAAGTGTAAAAGGTGGAGACAGTTTTATTCAGAGCTTCGAGTTGCAGGAGCTCGATCTGGGACAGCCCTGGCCTAGAGAAGCCCTCACCCGCCAGGGGTTCCCGGGGGGGGGGGCGGACCCTGCGGGTTAGCAGAGTGTCCATTAACCAAGCTCCTAGTGACGAGAGCCATGAAGGATCAAAGGCTGCCGCCGCAGCCCAACTCCGTACCCCAAGGGTCTGTCCCTCCCTGTCAGCAAGGCTCCTCTAAAGCCAAAGTGTAAAAATAGGAATAAAATGAAAATAAAAACAAAGATGCACCTTAGATGGGTTTAATTACTGTGAGTCTCCTGACTTCACAAATGCTGCTGGTCCCGCTACCCAAAATGGCGGCTCCCGCGTTCAGAAACTGCCGCTGCAACAAGGGAAAGGAGGGGGGGAGGGGTTAAAGGTGTCAAAATGGTGGTTCCTGCCCAAAAAATCTCCTCTCAGACCCCCAGCAAAAATGCAGCTTGCCGCAAGTGGTGTGAGCGGGAAGGCGCTGAAAACACCTTCCGAGACAAGCGGGAGCCCTGGAGTGGCACGAAAAAGGCGCCGAGGACACAGACAGCCATCGTGTCCTAGCTCTGGGACTTACAAACTACCGTCCAGCATGAGGTGAGAGGGGTAGAGAAAAAAGCGGCTAAAAGCACGTCCCTGTCCCGGGCAGCAAAGCGACCCAGGGACAGGCGCCCTGATGATAGAAAGGGCTGGGATGGTGGCGGGTCTAGGACAGGGACGTGCTTTTAGCTGCAAGTGGGGTGCCCAAAGGGAACCCGCCGCACCCGCCCCTCTCAGAGCTCTGCGCCCGAAGGGAAGGAGTCTGAGGTAAAAAAAGAAAGCAAAAAAGAATGCAAAACACAAACTTTGGGAGCTCTAGCAAAAAAAAAAAAAACCAGGAGAGAGCCCCCAAGCCTACCTCTTATCCAGGCAGAGACAGAGAAGCAACTGGCAAGTGGGAGAGATGGACCCCCTCTATCCACAGCCAGTCGCAACTTTGTTAGTCTGCCTCCTACTGGCCTAGACGGGGATCATCCCAGGCTAAAAGAGCTCCCGTCCTGCACATCCCAGAAGGGATAGCATTTCACACCTGTGGCTGATAATTTCCCCTTCTGGCCATGGTCCCTGAACCTACCATTCAACCTGGTGGCCTGTTCCACCTTGGGGGGGTAATGCCCTGGCACAACTCTATAGGTGAATTAACTTAATGGACATGGTGACAAGAGGGATCCCAAAAACTGGCCACAATCTCCCTGTCGATGCAGAAGATCCAATCCACCTCACCGTGGAATGGTTTGTGCACCATGCCAACCTGGAGGATGCGGCAGGGGTGGAAGCGGAGATGATGCTTGTCTGTGATGAGAAGGCATAACTCTCAGCTGTCCTCTGGCTCTCCCTCTATAGCCGCTTTATAGGGCACCATCCCCTGTCCCTCCCTGGCGTCCCACTGGCTTACTTGGCTGTGAGAGGGGACCATGGCTGTGGCCTATCTGGTTTTTCAGGTGATGGTGGAGGCAGCTGTGCTGGTGCTCACCTGTCAAAGGACACGGTACTTGTCAGCTATCATGCTGCTCTCCCTCCATGGCTCCTTGGGACAGCATCCCCCATCCCTGCCAGGTGGGCCGTGCACTTATCTGGCTGTTGATGTGTCTGTCCATGGCGTTGGCTTTCTTTTTCGGGGTTGGGGCCATGGGTGGTATTGGAGCCAGCGTGCCCATCTCTTCGGGCACGTTACCTTTAAGGACTCCTGGCTGGGCCAGGAATGTATCATGAGTGGGGGCTGTCAGCTGGTGGCTGGGCACAGTGCCTCTCTAGCACTCGCATGGCCTTTTCTCCATGGTGGTGGTGGACCCGTCCCATGGGTGGGTGTGCTGCCCTGTCCACACAGGCCAGTGAGGGGTGAACACCCATCCCAACCCATGCCCCCGCACAGAACAACCTGGTTTTTTGCTGGTTGTTCCATGTGAAGAGATGGGCGTGGGAGCGTGCACCCATCTACTGCCTCTTTTACATGGGCATTTGCACACGTGGGGGATGAACGGACCTGCATGGTAGTGTCTCATTTAAGAACAGCCTTTGTGATGTTGCTACTACATTGCGACTATTTTAAAAAAAACTTAACATCTGTTAGACAAATTTTACTAAAAATAGTTAATTTTGTTACAAAATTACAACATAGCAGGAGCATTTAAAGATGTTATTCAAGTAGTTTCAACTGGTGTGATTTAAGAGCTAACATTCTACAAAAGATCTTTGTGTAGCTTACACATTAGCTATTGCAGTATAGCCCTTTCTGCTTTAAAGATAAACAAAATAGAATGTTCTGATTAGTATGGCCATGTTCTAAAACAATGCAAAACTCCAAACAGTCCTGAAAACATCCAGATAGGACTGCATTCCTTTTAGCACATGTGAATAGAATAAGTATAATATACAAACAAGCTACAAGAGCACATCAGTGGTTTAATACATATTATAAAAGTTCTGCTGACAAAATTGAACATTATTTTTAACAATTCTTTTCTGAATATTTAGTATCGAGAGTTTCCCAAAGGCCTTGAGAGGAGCTGTGGTTGCCCATTTCTTTCTAAAACTCAATCACACAATCTGATGAATGATACAGACTTAAGTCCATTAAATGAGATGTGAGCATATTAAATGATAAACAGCAACAGTTTATCACTATTATCCATTTGGTTGTCCAGTCTATAATCACTTGCAATACTCTGTGTCTACATGTCCTGTTTAAGCCAAGGACAAATATATTTAATCTGGTAGAAAAAAGTAGCAATAATTCACTTACCTTTAACAACATTGCTAACATGGTAAGCAACGTATCCACATAACCATACATTTTGCCTTGGGAATACAAGAGTGTTGAACGGTGAAGCAGTAACTTTAATTCCTAGATAATGTGAAACATAGATAATTAAATCATCAGGTATTATTACTAGCAATTACAGTGCTCTACAAACATCAACTAATCAGACCAGTATCTAATCCAAGAAATCAACTGAATGTGAAAGGATTATTTTTAGGAAGCCACAAAGTAAATTCTTAAGGACACTGAAATATTCCCTCAAGTGATCGTTACTTTCTGTTATCAGTTTACTTAAGAGCTTTCCTAGATCATATGGGCACAATCCAAGGAACACGTTTGCACCAAGCGTAGGTTACACACACAAATCAAGCATGCATTGCGTGTGCACCAAGTGCAGGAGATGAGCACATCCTGTGCACACTGCGCAATGCATGCATACCATGCACTTTCTGTGTGTGTACTTGGTGTACGAGCATACCTTGGATTAGTCCCCTTCTTGGGAACATTACTGGAAACACGTACAGACCCTTCCATCTCTGTCACCTATTGAACAAGTGTCTGCACATTTCCAACCATGATTGGATTCTGGGAATAGGGATTAAAGAGAAATGAAGAATGAATTACTCTTTTTATCCCTACCAGCAGGTAACACCTCTGAGGCACTACAGGGAGCACAACATCCAAGGCTGCTGTTCAACAGCTATCAATCACCAGTAGTGTCAGCCTGGTGTCATTACTATCATTAAAACGGTTAAATTGATTACAAACTATACAAAAAAACCACATACCAACCAAGCACATTTATTTAGCAATACATTCTTAATTTAACAGAATCCTGTACCCCAAACCGATGGCAAAGGCTACAAAGCGCAGAAAATAAAACTCATGACAGAGAATATAATGTCTACCTGCTGGGCAGCATTAGCATCCTGTGCCAGTGTATCTGGATCATACATCGGCTCTAGAGCCTCCAGAGCTTTCTCGGGCCGACCCAGCTGCTGCTGAAGTGTTGAAAGGGAAATTCTTGCATCCAAATGTAACGGGGCTAGATCAACAACTTTAGCATAGCTCTCTGCAGCACGCTCCATATATCCCAAGGCTTTTAAGCACTCTACAAATACAGAAGAGCAAATACGAATACTCATAAGGAAGATGGACTATTTTAATAAAGACCATGCTAGTTCTGTATCAACTGTATTTTATTTTTTTTGCTTATAAGAAATGAGTATATACACTACAGCATATTGTGCCTTGAGCAATACGAGTGCTGTTGGACATAAATATACGTTTTGGCAAGCTACTATATCTATAATATTCATAACTACCAACACTAAATATTTTACATTTAAATAATTTCCTTTTCGTTGAATTTTACTTTGCCCATATCACGAAGGAAACTATTTCTTTAGTTGGAATTACAGACTGACAAGCCCTTTTGATTATTTTGTGACCACTGTATTTGATGACTTTAAAGGGCCTAAAAAGCAATAGGAATGGATGGTGCTCACCACTGCACAAGCAGGTTTCAGAGTCACACTCTCTTTCAGTCATTATATGCAGTATCATCCCTAGAATTTTCATTAGTGACCAATAATAATTATAATTATAAAGTATTTATATAGAGACAGGAGAGTTTTGACTGTTCAGTCAGCATCAGGTAGTAATTTCACAAAGGTATTACCTGCATGACGGAGCCAAACCACAGCCAGGTTATATCTTTCAGAGCAGACTAGAGAACTCAGGAGAGGCAGAGCTGAATTGTATTCCCCAACATCAAGAAATGCTTCTGCGACATCCAGGTACAGATCACCCATATCCTCTGGATTTTGCTCCACTAGAGTTGTTAAGAGGGGCTTTCCAAATAAACAAAACCAAAAAAAATAGAAACACTTATTCCAGCCATATAGAACAATTAATATCCTAAGTCTAGCTGAACATTTATTTACACAACCAATTTAACCTCTAGAAAAAAAATAATCTCTATTAGCATTTTAGGACTCAAACTTTAATACAAGAATTGTAATGATTAGGTTTAACACAGTTTCCCCACCTCATTTTCCTAATCAATTTACAAAACTTGATCTTGCATTTCTATGAAAGGTCCCTGAATTATCTGAGGGAATTCTGGTTCATACTTTCTTAGCTAATAAGAGACAAATCAACCTCTAGGAATTTGTAAAACAAGTGGCCCTGAAATTTGAACCCTTCATTTTATGTTGATAGGAAAGAAGGAAAACAATTATAATTTCAGGATGGATTCCTGAAAGAGGTTACCCTCCTCCGGTACACAAAGAGCAAGTTTCACGTACAACTACCTTTGTGAAAGTTACCATCAGGAAAGCAGGGTGAAGTGGATTTCAGAAGTTCTTGGAATATGTCACGATCATTAATAAAGAATGAGTGTAAGAAGTGTCTTAATTTACAGGGTGGGGGAGGCACAGGGAGGTGCAAGGATCCTGGGTTCTATTATTTCTACAACTGACACAGGGTGTTAACAGATGAGACAATATCCCACAACAAGTGGGTGTACACCTGACCATCTATTAGGTTTTTGCCCCCCACCCGGCCACATGACCACCAGGTATCCCATCAATTAGGCTGCATGTAACCTACACATGTAGAAGTCAGCTAGCACCATAGAGTTGTGGGCAAAAAGCCTAGAGTATTCTGAGGAGCGACTACTTCCTAACCCTCTCTCAGCTGTCACTGGCGCCTTAAAAGCCCAACGCATGTCAAAATTCAGACATGCGTTGTCCCAGTCCTCCTGGTTTGTAGTACGTGCCCAACGCTTGGTCTTCGGAACCTGTTGCCTTCTCATGACTTCCACGGTCTTTTCATTGCTGTGTCCATGGCTCAAAACGACAGCCAGGCAACTATGGTAAGGTAATGCACGTGTGGGTAGGGAGTGCACCATTTTGGAAAGGGAAAGGCACCATTCATTGCTATCTAATTATGATGGGATCAATACTCCCTGGTGGGGGGGGGGGGGGTTGGGTTAGGGAGTATCACCTAGTGAGAGCGGGGGGGGGGGGTCTCCCTTGCTGGTTGGGTGGGACAGCCAGGAAGAGGGGTCCGGAGGGGATGGCTGAGGGGAGGACCACAACCATTGGGGTCATGACAGGGCGGGGGAACTATGGTCCCGGGTGTGTGTGTTTCGACCTGTGAGGCGGGAGAGGCACCTGGTGCCGGTTCCCCTCATAACCCCCCAGGCAGATAATGAGGTGGTGGAAGATCAGAGGGCCCCTGGCCTGAAGCTGCTGCTGTTGACCGTGAGGTCGGCTGTTAATACATCAACAACTATCCATGAATTGATACGGTATTCTGCAGCTGACCTTGTGTGCATCATGTAGACCTGGACACTGAGTCGGGGCCTATTCTGGCTGACCTTGTTCCAGCTGGGTACTCCGTGCAGCATCAGCCACGGTCAGAGGGATGGGGGGAAGGGACAGCGTACCCATCATTTTTATAGATTCATCGTCTGTTAGGAGGTGTCCAGTGAAGATTTTGTCAGCTATCGAGGGTCTCCATCCTGTAATTACTTCGCTGATAAAATCTCTTGGATTCACTATGACTTCGATGCTGATCTTATTACAATAGAAGAACCAGAGATTATGGAAGCCCTGCCTTGCAGAGGAAGTTCTGTGGGCTGTTACAGAGCCACTTCTTGTTAACTAGACCCGTGCCCATCCTGGCTGGATAAAGCCAGCTGGGAGACGTTGGGGCCGTTGCTGGGGGTGGTGGTTAATGCCTCCCTCCAGGAGGACAGGGTACCAAGCTGCCTTAAAGAGGTGGTCGTTCAGCCCCTGCACAAAAAAACATCTTTGGACGTTGACTCCCTTGTCAGTTATCGGCCTGTCTCTAACTTTCCCTTGTTAGGGAGGGTTATTGAACGGGTAGTGGCTCGGCAACTGAAGGAGCATCCAGACTGACTCAGTTTTCTAGATCCATCACAGTCCAGCATTCATCAATGCTATGGCACTGAGACTGTGCTTGTGGCTTTGGTCGAAGACCTTTGCCATGAATTGGATCAGAGCCATTTGACCCCGCTGATTCTATTAGATCTGTCAGCTGCTTTTGATACTGTAGATCATGAGATGTTGGTGACTCGCCTGTGGGACCGAGCCAGGGTGGGCAGGACTGTTCTTGAATGGTTCCACTCATTCCTGGCCAGTAGAACTCGGCTAGTGGTGCTCAGGGATAATTTTTCATCTCCCCAGGACCTCGCGTGCGGACTCCCGCAGGGTTCCATTATGTCCCCTCTCCTGTTCACTGTGTATATGCAGCCGTTGGGCGAGGTTGTAAGGAGCTCTGGAGTTCGGTGTCATCAATATGCTGATAACCACCCAGCTCTCTCTCTTCTTTTCTTCATCTGACCTGGACCACGCAGTCTCGGTGCTCACAGGATGTCTGGCGGTTGTGGGGGACTGGATAAGGGCGAGCCGATGAAGCGGAAGCCCAACAAGACGGAGGCGATGCTAGTGGGGAAAGCGACTGGTGTGATGTTCCCTATCATTGATGGGGTTCGCTGCCCGTTGGTTCCCCAGGTTCGGAGTCTGGGGGTGCTCCTTCATCTGCAGCTCCGCCTAGATGCCTAGGCGAGGAGCGTTTTCCACCAACTACATCTGGTGTGACGGCTTAGGCCATATATCTCCAACTCCGATCTGGCCACTATCATCCATGCTTTCATCACCTCAAGACTGGGCTATTGTAACGCGCTCTACATGGGGCTGCCCATAGTGATGGTTTGGAGGCTGCAGCTGGTGCAGAATGTGGCGGCCCGTCTCTACGGGGACAGGCTACCAGCACATAACACCAGTGCTCTGTTCTCTGCATTGGCTGCCTGTAGTCTTCTGGGCCCAATTCAAGGTGCTGGTTCTTACCTATAAAGCCCTACATGGCTTGGGCCTCATGTATCTGTGGGATCACTCACTCCCCGTGCTCATCACTCACTCCCCGTCCTCTGGAGTGGTCCCTGCGGTCAGCCGGGAGTGCCCTTCTCAAAGTCTCCCAGGGGGGCAACTATGGAGAGGGCGTTCTCAGTGGTCACGTCAAGGCTGTGGAACTTGCTCCTGGTGGACGCTCAGGTGGCCCTGAACCTCTCCTCTCTTCAATGTCATTGCAAGACCTGGCTGTTTCGCTGGGCCTTTAGCAAGAGAGACAGGTGAAGGTGGGTCTTTATTTATTTTTAGGGGTAAGGTATGTATTTTTTTATTTTTTTAAATGTTTTTGGCATCCCCTCCTTCCCGCTTCCTTTGGGGGGATGCTTCTCCCCTCATTTCCTCTTTTCTCCATTTTATATTGTTTTTATGGTTTTATATATGTTTGTGTATTTTAAGCCGGCCCGAGCTGCCTTGGCAGAAGGGGTGGGATATTAAATGTTTTAAAGTAAAATAAAATAAATAAATGGTTTTTCTTTTCTTTACTGTGTTCACAGGTGGCCAGAAAAGCATTGGGGAGAGCAGGATACTGCCCAGGACACAGCGGGGTGGGTGGGAGGGAGGAGGAAAGGAATCATGACAGACACTGATTACAGGAGGAGACGTGTGTGTGCCCCAGAGTTCCCGCCACAGCAACCACCTAGGCCAGGTGCTCATTCCCGCTTCCCTTTGGGCAGGAAGGGCAGCCATTAGATCCGAAGGGAAGGCCGGGCAGGGGCTCAAACACCAGGGCAGGAAGGTAGGAGTGTGGCGGTCTGAACTACTGGCTTTCCTTGTTGCCTTGCTACAGGACTGCCACTGCAACCAGCGTGGTCTGATCCCCCAGCAACAAGCGTCATTCAGGGATCTCTTCTCGCCATGCCGTGGTCCGCCTGGACCATTCCATGAACAGAGGATCAGACCTTGCCTGATTACAATCCTCATGGTATGGTGGACTGCCACTATGCAAACCAGCTGATGCAGACCATTCACAGAGAGTCGAGTCTGCCACTAGCTGACTCGGGTGGGGGAGGTAAAGGAACCATGGCAGGAAGGCATAGGGGGGGCAGGAGAAGCTTGCCTACAGGTTTAAGCCTAAATAAAACTTGACGGTGAATTCGAAAAATAATTCTGCCCCAGAATTATTCAGCACCTGCTCTGGTTTTCCAAGTAGCCAATCCTGCAGCCCTGAGCACCACGCCTCCCGCAAATACTCTCCCACAATTTCCTCCCCCAGATCCACAGGATTAGGGGGAGGAGAAAAATGTTCCCCCACAAGTCCCACCCCCTCCCCTAGAGAGCACACCCAACTCTGCAAATAAATTATTGATTATTTATTTAAAATTAAATTAAAGTTTATATTGTTAAATAAAGTTGTTATATGTTTCACAATCTGTTGTTTTCATGCTTATTCTGGGAAAGGTGGGAGGTTTGGGGGAGTGGGGGCAGATGTAAGGTCCTGTGGGTCTTGAACCCCTGGCCTCAGGGTTCTGGAGCACTGCCCAGGCCTGACTTCAGCCCTGTTTGTCCTCCCAATTGTTCCTTCTGTGTTTCTTCCAGCCATTGTTTGAACCACAAGTGTTTCCTATCCAGCTTTCTTATGGTGTACCAGTCAGGGCTTAATTTGTGGAGGGGGTGGCGGGGGGAGAGCTTGCCAAGGCTCAGTCCTGGCAATTAAATTCAAGAAGGGGCTGAGTGCTGGGAAATATTCCCAGTAGGAGTGTAAATCCCAAAATGTGAAAGGCCAGGAAATGGCCAATATTGACCATGGAAACAGAAGTCAGAAAAAACCTGGTTGGTTTATTTGGCTTTCAGTAATGATTTTCCTGCCCCACCCTGAACTGGTCATTGTATCGATTAAATCAAAAGTAGTCCTGTTTAAATATTCATCTGTCTAGAGATGAGTTAGTCCAGTGGTTGGGTTGCTAGCTGGAGGCTAGGGTTCAGTTACCTGTTTGACAAGCTCTGGTCCAGGAGTTATGGTCCCAGCAACTCATTTTTTAAAAAAAATTTTTTTTTACAAAGTAAGTACTGGTACCAGCTATA
Organism: Sphenodon punctatus; assembly: GCA_003113815.1. Lineage (NCBI taxonomy): Eukaryota > Metazoa > Chordata > Lepidosauria > Sphenodontia > Sphenodontidae > Sphenodon > Sphenodon punctatus. Next base: position 1,815,925 of record QEPC01009281.1, read on the forward strand.
AAATAAAATGCATGCTGGTACCAGCAGGAAGTTGGGCAGAGCAACTTCAGCTCCAACTTCCTTCCTGCTGCTTGTTCCCTCATACTTCATGCCTTCGTCCCTGCGTGTCTTGATCTTGTCTCCTTGTTTCCTTCTCCATCGAGATGGGCGACCGCATCACCATGCTCCTTTCTCCAGCTCAGGCCTGAGAATCTCGCCTATCTGCAGGAGGAGGCAACAGGGCATCCTGAAGTTTGAGATCCACTCAGCATCTCCCACCAGTCTGAGCTTTTTTCTTTCACCAGTCTCTTGGTCTGTACAGAAACATGCAGGGCGTTGGTGACCAAAGCTGTGTCTCGCATCGACTCTCCCTGCAGGGCTTTGATCCTTGCCATCGCCGGAAAACAGAAAGTGCACAGCCTCGAAGCAGGAGCCGCCTCTGTGTTGTGGTGCAGCCCACTATCCCTGCCATAGCTCAAGCAAGTGCCCATCTGTGCCTAGAAATCTCTTTGAGCAGGTAGCTTGGATCTGCTGGATCATTCACACGTTCTGCTAAGCAATGGTCATGAATGCCTGGAACCTAATAACAAGCACCTTGAAGTTCTTGGGATTCATGGCTTTGTACAGGTGTCCATAAAGTCTGCACACCGTGTGCCAAAAGTTTTTAAAAGTTTAAAGAGTTGGGCTGCCTAGCTAGGATTAGCTGCATGTCACACATGAGGAAGTGGGCAGGGATAGCAGGTGCTGGACCACCTTCTCAAGTCATAATAGCTTGGAAGAAAGAAACAGCTGGGACTGCTTCTTCCCATAATTTGTCATGGATGCACTTCATGATCACGGGCGGGATACACGGAAAGGGGGGCTGGTGGGTGAAAAACGCCTGCTGGTCTATTAGTTTTGTCGTGCTAAACCTCTAAGTGTGTGTGTGGGGGGGGTGAGCGTGGGCTGCCTGCACACACCAGAAATACATGCACGGGACTGCCTGTTTATTAGGGTCTACACACTAAACATGTGAGTGGGGGCTGCACAGACCAAAGACAGACTCCAGCGGGCTATTGTCTTGCCTGTTAACACCCACAGACCATGACCTTGGACATGTCTCAGAACATACACTTCAGGTGTCCAGTCCCTAACTGGATACTATACCTGCTTTCTACCCTATTGGTGATGTTGGCAAGGCAAGGCAAGGCAAGGCAACTTAATATAGGCTTTCACATACTTGGATGAAAGGTTATACATTACAGGACAAAATTATTATTGCTACAACTGGGGGGAAAAAAAGATTGAATTCCAGTTCGCAACATTTGTTATATTTCCATAGGAAAAGATATTCCTTATAAATGCTGACATCGTGACCTTTAAAGAAAAGCACAGTGTTGCATTGAAATCTGCAGCCATATCAAGGTGAGAATAATAATTCATTGAATGATTACCAAAGGTTTCCAAACAATCTCTTTGCCAGCTTTTACTTACATTGAGGGGTTCCAGGATGTTCAGGTGAACCAAGCACACCATCAGTTTTACAGTGATGTCTATGGGAACTCCATCTGGTATAGAGCAGGTAACCTTCTCTGCAGTTACAAGAGGACAGTGGCTTCAAACAAATGACAGCATACCTTTCAAATATTTCCTCCATGTACTAGCTGTGCCCTTTTTCATGCCTTCCCTGATGAATAACTGCCTGCAAACTGTGACCCTAGAACTTGATCCTGCAAAGCCTTCAAATTAGTAGGACATAGAGCTGGATGGTCCTCAAGGGTCATCCATCTGCACAGAAAAATCTTTCCCACAAGAAACAGAGGTGATTCAAGTCTGCCACTTCTGTTCCCATGGATTCCAAAAGGAGTTGAGTGCACAAATCACCTAGTATAAAGCCCCTAGTGGATTTCCTCTCCTTCTTCAACCTTTTTCTTTCATACTCTTCTTACAGTGATCTCCCCACCAACATTTCCCATTTTTTGTTCACATATGAATTTTTGTCCGGTACATACTACTTGTCAAATTTAGACTATAAGCCCGATCGCACTCTCTGCATTTTGCAACATAGCATAAATTTACAGATCCATATAAATAACAGTAACAACATAGTAACTATACACAAGGCCCCGAGCCAAATGTGGGTCCATGATTCACGGATTTCCCACAGAATTCCCTTCCCCTTCCCCCCTCCCCCCCCAAGACTCTCCCACCCTGCTTCTCCCAATGCAGAATTTCTAGTCTGCATTGGGGAGAGTGGAGCAGGAGATTCCACAGTGGGAGGGGGATGAAGAAATCCTCAGGGCTTCGCTTCCCCTTTCCCAGGCTGTGTCAGGTGGGAGGGGCTGCCAGGGCTCACGTCGCCCACCACCTTTTACAGCCTGCTAAAAGAACTGACCTGACAGCAGCTTCATTCAGCAATGGGGCCTCCCAGAGCAATGGGGCCAGATGAAGTCATCTGGGTGCATCGCTCTAGAAGGCCCCATTTGGGAGGGGCCAGGAAGCAGCTAGGACGAGCCAGATGGGAAGCTGCCGCCGTCACCACCACTGCAGGTGTTTATTTAATAAAAATTGCCAGGCTCTGGAGTGGGGGGGGGAGGGGGAAGAGGCAAGTCCTGGCACCCATCCACCCAATGCAGCCTGGGGGGGGCAAGAGGATGCGAGGGAGGGGAGGCTGGCCCTGCACGGCATCTGGGAGGCTGGGGAGCCCAGCGCAGTGAAGCGCAAAATTGGGTCTCGAGCCTCCTAGACTTCCATGGAATTTTTTTTTAATTCCACAGGTGAATCGGGGCCCTGACTATACAACAGTAAAAAACACTGGGTGAAGCCACACGAGACATTAACACACACTGGGTAGCATTATCCCACTTTGGGCAACCTTAACATGCAATGCAACAGATTGCATGGCCAGCAGCTAACAGATGTTCACCCAGTCCCACCACAGGGCAGGCAGTTGGCTGACATGCAAGGAGTCTGCTGAAGAAGGCTAGTGATGCATCACGTGTTAACGTTGCCCAAAGTGGGATAACACTGCCCAAAATATGTTAAAGTGCCGCCTCCCGTGTGAGGGAGTTTGTGCAGCCCCGCCCCAGGGTCTGCCAGCACCATAGAGCAGCAGGTGCAGTTTGCCATTTCCATGTGTCCACGTAACAGTTGGGGGCAGGATAGTGGGTGGGCCAGGGGAAGTGCGTGGGGTGGGGATGGGCACCCACATGCGTGGACAGCTCCTCAGCCAGCCCCATGGTGTGGCAGGCCCACCCACCCATCCAGTTGCCCCGTGGCAGGGCTGTTCGTTTGGACAGCTCTCCCCACCGGCCCGAAGTGTGGCAGCTGCATTTGCCATCCCCATGGCGGGCAGGGGATCGGGCCCACCCTGTCTCATGTGGCTTTACACACTGTTTCTGACAGAGGATGAAGCTGTATTGCTAACTACTGCAAAGTAGGCAATTTTTCCAAAAACCAACAGAGCAATAGTTATTTCACAATAAAGGTGAGAAAAGCAGGAGAGCAGGCTTTTTTTCTTTGTCCCACTAAACAACCTAACATTGGGTGTACTGGCGTGACCCAATAATGTGCATTTATTCCATGATTTACAATTGCTGTGCTCTAGATAGAAATTACAACAGACACAGTGCAGTATCTTGTTATGAATTTCTGTTAGCTAGCCATCATTATGAAAAATCATCCTGACTGCTCCCTAAAGGGGAAAAAAAAATTCCTGAAAAGCATAGGACGGGGTGGGCAAAGTTTCGAAATCCTGAGAGCCACATCCATTTATCACAATGTAGCCAAAGAATTATGTGTGAGTCTAGAGTCTCAGGTTGCCCACTTCTGGTATAGGATCAGGCACTTCGAACTTAATTCAAGCCTTGTTACCCGGCTACAACAGAGATTCTGCTGAAATTCTGGGATGACTGGCAAATGACTAAAAAAAGTTTTACAATCATTCAATCAGCATAGCAGCAGTTTTTTCAGACTTGAACGTGCTTTTCATGAATACGTGTTTTATGCAAGCCATGATCCCAAGCTAGCATTTGTACAACTGAACTTTTGCAACGACTCCCTTTCAGAAAGGTAGCCTTTCTGAAAATCATAATCATAATTAACTATTTCTCATTTAGTTCAAAAGCTGAGGTCCTTTACTTAATATTCAAGTAAACTCTTGAAGGTTGTTCAAAAGTTATTTATCTAGGAAATAGAATTTTCAGGTCAGACAATTTACATGGCGTTTTTAGCAATTAAACTGGTCTTTTATATTACAAATTGGACAACAGTATATGGGTCTAGTGAGTCACCTTGTCAAATTTGTTCTTCAAGGGTAAAACTAGCAATTTACTACAAAACATTTAACAATGTGATTCAACGTAACAATGGAGAGTATGATATGAAAAGTCTTTCAGATGTCTCAAGAGGTATTTGGTAGGGTTAAAAAAAGATGCATTACAGACAGAAATGGTATAACACCCTGATAATGGCATTTTTAAAATTTACTACCTTTGTCCTCCACAGAAGAACCCTTTTCTGACTCTTCTTTTTCAAGCACAATTCCCGAAAAGTCTGTAATAACCTAAAAATGGAAGAGCAATTGATGCCATGATAGAATAAAACCAGCTCCATGCAGCAAGTAGTTTTAAAAAAAAGAGTTTTACATTATAGTTCATGGCAAATTAACTCAACAAAAGGTTCATACAGGGTTTTAAAAAAAAAGTTGCCCATAGCATGGACTTTACGCCACTAAAAAGACTGCCTTGTACGCACCTACCCTTCCACCTCTTACACAGACTATACCCTCCCACATTAGGAAGCAAATATCCCTATGGCAACTACAGCAATTGCTTATAAAGAAAGGCATTATCACAAAATCAATGAATATGTTTTAACTTGCTTTAAAGTCATTTAAGTAGCTGCAAAAAAGAGAGCAAGCAGTATATGACCTGCTAAACTCGCCGCAAAGCTTGTTTAGGAATCACCTTAGGGTAGCACATCAATCAGATCTACTCTTTACGGGATAAAAGCGAGAATTACTTTGTTAAAAGAGGATGGTTTCCCCTCCCTAAAAAGGTAGGAAATTATAAAACTTCATTCAGATATTGATTTAATTTGCATACCGCTAATGCTTTGTCATACTGCTTGTTAGAAATATACAGTTCAGCAGCGATATTAACATCTTCCATGGAGACAAGGCTCTGGTGTTTACCGAAGGCTTCTTCTATTATCTCAATAGCAGACATGACATCATTGGTTTCATAGTAACTCCTATAAAATATGGGTATAATAACTTTTAATGACGATTATCAAAGTGTTACATAATAATAATAAATAATAATAAATCATTTTTAATTTTTATATAGCACCCCCTTCTCATGGCACTCAGAGCGCTTCACATAGAATTAACACAACTTTTTAATCCTCACAACACCCCTGTGAGTTAAGTTAGGCTGAGAGAATATTGTGACAGTCCCAGTCACCCAGTGAGTTTCTGGCTAAGGCGAGACTTTCAGATGGCTAAGTGCACAGTATCTGGACCAGGAGGTACTTTTAAAAAATTTACTACCTTTGTCTTCCACAGAAGAACCCTTTTCTGCCTCTTCTTTTTCAAGCACAATTCCCGAAAAGTCTGTAATAACCTAAAAATGGAAGAGCAATTGATGCCATGATAGAATAAAACCAGCTCCATGCAGCAAGTAGTTTAAAAAAAGAGTTTTACATTATAGTTCATGGCAAATTAACTCAACCAAAGGTTCATGCAGGGTTTTAAAAACAAAAATTAATTTTTTAAATTTAAAATTTAATTAGGGGAGCCCTACTACCTGGTCCAGGTACTGTGCACTTAGCCATCTGAAAGAATCAACTCCAAGCTCCCACCCTTGGGGTCTGGAGAATGGTTTTTTCCTCCTTCTAGGAACCCCCTGGTATGGTTATTATGGTTGGTTAAAAAGTTTTAAGAACTTTCTATGAACGGTAATAGGACCTTTTAACCTCAGGACAAATATCTGACTTTTTTGACCACCACCGCACCCCCTCTTTTTCTCTCTCCGTAGTTTGGCTTTTAAAAGATTTCTTTGCCTTACTTTTCCAGGCCTCACTGGCATTAACACTGCAAGCGAGATGTTTAATATTATTCTTACAGCAATACTACCTTGTACTAAACAGTATCTCCACTACAAGCAGGTTTAAAGCATCTTACAATTATTAATGAATTGGCTTCTCTCACGCAAGCAGAATTACATTAAATATTATTAGTCCCATTTTATGGATATGGTAATTAAGGCAAAGAGAAGTCAATTAACTTGTTGAAGGTCACACAAAAAAGGAGTCCTGAGAACAAATCTAAGTTCTCCTGACTTTTGGTCTTGGGCACTAGCTACCAGCCTTTTCTCTCTAGAACAGTTACTGAGACATAAATGTGCTGCTACAAACAGAGAGAGGAAAATCTATTCTACTGTGTAAATATGCTACAGGGATTGCTGGCCAAGTAACCTAAGTATATAAAAACTTGCAACATAAAATTTAAGAAAAGGACATGGAAGTTCATGAGGTCTGGTGTAACTCTACAATTTATAAACTAGGCACTTGCTTTGCCATGTCCCTGGCCAGTTGCATGAAGTGTTCTCCATCGAAAGGGGACAGGAGATTCAAGATACGTCTGTAGCCATCCATTGCCATTTTGTGTTCCCCCATTTGCTCATACAGGCTTGATCTCTCCCACAGGTAACGGACATTGGTAGGGTCATACTTCAAAGCTACAACAACAACAATCAGTACAGTACTTCGATTAAACCATAAATAAGATTTGTTATTCACTTGGATTATACAACTTAAAATGCTTGCGGCTGTCAATACCTCATTGGAAGATAAGATAATTGTTTGGAAAACAGTTTTTGTTACCAGAGAACAGTGCCCCAACACCACTTAAGGTCCACTAGATTTATGGAGGATATACGTAAGCTACTAATATTACACTTTTATTGTACAAAATAAAAAGGGATTCCTAATTCATCTACAGACCATACACTTGCGTGGTTGTGTATATTCTGTATACACATGCACATGCTTTTAGTAAGAGAGAAAGCTCTACAATAAATACCCAGACCTGCTGCAATAAAATGGGCCTACACACAATGGGGTCGATCCCATGCCCCACGGACCACCCCATGGAGCACACACACGCATCCTTGGTACAGGGCCTACAGTGTGCACGCAAACAGTGCAGGAGCACACAGGGCATGGGGTAGGTCCCGGTGACTAAATAGGTTTTAAACAATATTGTCACAATCCCACTTAAAAGAAAAAATATTTAGGATACATGAAGCAAAGCATGTCACTATATTACCTTTTGTATAGCAAAAAATGGCCTGTTTAATATTGTCCTGCTCTAGTGACATCTCTGCTAGTCTAACCCACTCTTCAGTGTCACTAGGATTTAAGTGAGCAGCAATCAGTTCAAACTGCAACGACTTCTCCATATCACCTTGGTCCTCATAGATCATGGCAAGTGTTGAAAATGGTTCATGAGCAAGAGGAGCTATTAAAAGCAAAAATATGCATTAATTACTTTTCAATCAATTTAAAAATAAATAATTTAAGTTGCAGTACTTCTGCTGTGCATGTTGAATGAAACATTCCACCAGTCAAAACAAAACCCTCCAGACAAGCAACCAATAGTGTATTCTCCACACAAGAACAAAGCAATATATGCAAAAACAAAACAACTAGCAAATTATGTGACTAGGTCTTTTCAAGGTCCGAGTTCTTTTTATAAGTATATTCACTAAGTTAAAAAAACCTATCTGTTTCAAAAGATGTTACGCTATGACATTTACATGAAGCATCTACTAAAATATGCTTAATACAACTGACAAATAAACACCACAAACAGTGGGAAAGACCAGTTAGGTCTGCAACTGCAACAATCACTTTCTTATATTAAAATCCACTACAATCGCCACTATTTCACTCACAGAGTCATCATCAGACATAAGCCTAACATCTAAAAAAAAAACCACACCACCCAAAAAACACATACCTACAGTCCACCCAAAAAAACCAACATGGAATCTGCTGTTCCTTCATCATCACAACAGGTAAAGCATATAGAACATTAACAGAATTCAACCATTATTAAAATACTCAAAAGCACACCAATAAGCCACACTCCAATTATATTCACTACAGGAAAAAAAACGACATTATCCAAAAACATGTAACAAACATACCCCAGCTATTCCCCAAATAAAAACATATCGAAAACATTAATAAAAACGTACAACAAAAAGACTAAAGAACCCCATACATACCTTCCAAGGAAATCATCATAAATGCAGATACAACATACAAAACATTACACATTTAATATATAAAGTAAAAATCATCATAGGAGATAAAGTGTGAGTTAATTATCAGTACAATTCAATTTGTATTAGATAAAAGGAATTTAATTTTCTGTTGTAAAATTGAATTTCTGAAATCACAGAGTAACCTAGCAAAAAATAAAGTGAGAGTTTGTTTTCTCCTATGATGATTTTTCCTTGTTGTTTGTTATGGGAAATTTTGGTGTATGAGAGAGGCTAGGAGCACAGGCTTGTGGGTTAGGGAGGTCGGCTCCGGTGTAAGGCTGAGGAGACAGAGAGAGGGAGGAGGATGGGGGGAGAAGAAGCAACGGCAGGGAGTTTCTTGCTGATGAGGGACCCAGCCCAGGGGGAGTCCTGCACTGCTCAAGCTGGCAGCCCCAGGACATCTACATGGCCCTGGCCCCAGGACTCTCTGGCTAAACCCGACGGCTGTATAATATACCATACCAGGGATGAGCTGGGGATGTGCTGAACTAGGACTTCAGATAACCTAATTAAGGAGTGTGCTGTCTTGTACAAGGGGAGGGCATGGGAGTAGGTCCTAGGTAGGTAGGACAGTAACATCTAACACCACAATGGAATGTTTTGTTAGGAACCATGGTAACTGCTGGACTTCTATTAAGCTGCATATGGAATCCAAGTGTGCATGTGTAAACTTACCAATTTTTTCAAAACCTCCTATGAAGGCTTTTGCTCAATGCCAGACCTTAAACTATGTTATCAGATTTTTATGAAGCCAGGCCACTTATTTAATGGAGTAAAATAAGGACAAAAGGAGTAAATAAGGCTTCAAAATTCGATCTTGTCTGCCACCAAGACCAAATTTCTTCAGTTTTTACACTGACTGAAAATGATCACACACCTCTCAAGAAGCTGAGCAACGCTTTGATTTGCGTTGTACGGTAGGATGACTGTGGATGCTGGCTCCGAGCCCCAAGCTCTTCAGGGTCCCTACCACCCTGTTCTAGCTGATACATGCAATCTAGCATGTGTTAAATGAATGGTGTTGGATGAGCCTGCCCGCCCCATACTCTGCACTGCCCCTGCTCTGGGCAGGCTGCACCCCTGCAGTGTACTCCCACCTATGACTAAAGGTCTTCTTCCAGAGTGTGGGTAGAGCAACTCCCCTTGCAGGTCCCCACCCCTGCAGGCCCCGCCACTTCTCTGCATGAAAATTAAGCCTGCTGTCTGGGAGTCATCAAACCCATCAGCCCATCTTACACACCCAGAATCCCCACCCCCACCATTGCAACAAGGGACACTGTGAGAAGGGGAGCTGACTGCTTGGCTGGAACAGTGATGGTGAGCAGCAGCTGCATATCCCAATAATAGGGCAGAGCAGGGAGAACTGAGAAAAGACAGGCAAGAAAACTACACATCTATAAGGGATGTATGTCTTGAAGAAGCACCCGAGCCAAGTTAGGGTGTGACCTCGAGAGTGGCCACAGCAATAAGAGAAATCCCTGCTCCAACCATCAGAAAGGAAAATTGGGTTCTAACCTTGTGAATTTTCCTTCTACAGGAGATCCTCCTGGATGGCCAGTGAAAACTGTAGGGTTAGATCCCAGTCACTACCAGTAGGAAGCAGACTGCCTGATTTTTTCTGGAGCATGCTCAGTGGGGATCTAGCCCCTAAGCTCCAGTGTTTTCAAGCCTTAACGTCACACTGCTTAAACCTATGCTAAACTGAAACATTTTATTTAACTAGGAAAAACCGTACAAAAATGTAACTATCAAGTCTAAACTCCCTGCTGCCACTCCCAATGGGGAGTGACCCTAGGGCATAAGTGGACCCTAAGCTAAGTGTTCATGTTCCAGGCACCTCATATTTACCTCTCACGCCAGGTGGGACTGGCCATCCAGGAGGATCTCCCGTAGAAGGAAAATTCACAAGGTAAGAACCCAATTTTCCTTTCTCCCAGGAGATCCTCCTGGACAGCCAGTGAAAACTGTAGGGACATTCCATAGCAGTGTCCCAATCCTGAAAAAGAGGAGATGGGGAAGGAGAGAGAGAATTCCGGCTGGAGGAGGTCTCAAGGACCCATTAGAACACAGCCTGGAGCACTCTCCTTCCAAAAGCTGCCTTGGCTGATTCATTAATGTGTATCGAATCGCTGCGCGACATATTTCCCCGTAGGCAGCCAAATTTCTAAAGGCCTGGGTAGTCATTACCCCTCTCAGGGAATGAGCAAAGAGCCCTTGAGGTGGTGACCTGCCCTCTGGTTTGTAAGCCTCTGTGAAGCAAAGGGTCATCCAGCGTGCAATTACCGCTTTGGATGCCCTCATGCCTTTCCTCTGAGGGCTATAAGCCACGAAAAGGGCTGACGACTTTCTGAAGGGGGATGTTTTCTCTAGGTACACTTTCAGCGCCCTCCTCATGTCTAGCTTGTGCCAGACTTGCTCCTGTGGGTAAGTCAGCTTGGGACAAAAGGAGGGAAGAACCACATCTTGCTCTCTGTGGAAACGAGTGTCCACCATGGGGTAAAAGGCTGGGTCTAACCTAAGGACCACTGAGGACTCCTTAAAGGAGAAGAAGGAGGGGTCCATGGATAAGGCACTAAGTTTGGAAACCCTCCGGGCCGAGGTGATGCCTATGAAGAAGGCAAGTTTGAGGGACAAATAATAGAGTGAGACCTCTCTGAGAGGTTCAAAAGAGATCTTGGTTAGGGTCATCAAGACTAGGTTCAGATGTCATGAGGAGAATCGATGAGCCACCGGGGGAAGAGATAACTTTTGATGTCTTAAAAAAAACAAATTATATGGGGGTCCTAGCTACCCTGCAGCCCCTGACAGTGCAGTGAACACTATTCAGAGCTGCCACTTGTCTTTGTAGCATGCTGGGTTTTAACCCCTTATCCAACCGCTCTTGCAGGAAATCTAGGATCACCCTAACGGGGCCCTGGCTGGCCTAACGCCCCTGCTCTCACTCCGTCTGGCAAAGGTAGCCCAGGTTCCTTGGTATATTCACTTTGTGGCTGGCCGCCTGGACCTTAACATAGTGTCTAGGGCTTTCTGAGAGTAGCCTAGCTTCCTCAATGCTCTCCACTCGATTTCCACACTGTTAGTTTCAGGGTTTCTGGGTTGCCGTAAAGGAGAGATCCCTGTGTCAGGAGCTTCTGGAAGGCGGAGAGGCGGTTCAGGACTCAGGTCCTGAATGTCCGCAAACCATGGCTGCTTCGGTCAGTAGGGGGCGACCAGTATGGTGGTAGCCCATTCCTTCTTGATCTTTGCTATCATCCTGTCTACGAGAGGGAACGGTGGAAAGGCATACTTGATTCCTAGAGGCCAGGACAGGTTCAAGGCATCGAATGCCACTGCTCAGTGATCTGGAAACTGGGAGATGCAGAGGTCTGTCTTTGCATTGGCTACTGACGTAAACAGGTCCATCACTGGTCATCCAAAGGTCTGGACCATGGTCTCAAACGCTCTTGGTTTGAGAGTCCACTCTCCCAGGTCGATCTTTTCTTGGCTTAGCCAATTTGCCTGTGTGCTGGTCTTTCCTTTGATGTGGACTTCAGGTTGCCTCTGCCCACCTGATGAGAACTGCTGCCTGTTGATGCAGCGATTCAGAGTGAGAGCCCCCTTGATGGTTGACGTATGCCTTTGCTACCGTGTTGTCCGTGTAGACAAGAACATGCTTTCCTCAGAGCACCAGAGCTAGGCCTCTCACGTCTAGATAGATGCCCGCAGCTCCAATCAGTTGATATGGTGCTTTTGTTTCCACATGAGCCACTTGCCTTGCACAGCCTTGTTCTGGGAGTGAGCTCCCCACCCTAGAAGGCTCGCATCCATCATCAATGCCATCCTGTCGGAATTTGAGAGTGGGATGCCTGGCTGGAAGCAGTCCTTTGTCGTCCACCAGCAGAAGGAATCTTTTTGTGTTGGAGTGACTGTCATCCATGGACTTTTTTTCCTTGTGTCAGGTAGTCTTTCCAGGTGCAAAGAAATAGTTGCAACGGCCTGTTGTGGAATCTGGCCCAATTAAGAATCCCCAGGAAGGAAATCATGGTGCCCAGCAGGCTGGCGAGTACCTTCAATCAGGACTTGCGGCCCGCTGACACTTGTCCGACCAGGGTTTGCAGTTTTTCTTGTTGCTGTGCTGTGAGAAAAAACCTTGTAGTTGTTGGTGTCTAAGATCACCCTCAGGTGTTCCAGAACTTGTGAGAGTGTCAGGTGACTCTTCTTCAGGTTGATTACAAAGCCGTGGTCCTACAAGTACTCAATGGTTCTGTGCATGTCCTCTTCCACCTTCTCCTTGGATGGTGATTGTATGAGGATGTCGTTGAGGTATGGGTTGATTTGCATACCCTCCCTCCATAGATTTGCAATGAGGGGGATCAGGACCTTCGTGAACGTTCTGGGTGAGGCTGAAAGGCAGGGCTGTGTATTGCCAGTGCTGCTGCGCATATGTGAACCTAAGCCATCGTCTGTGTGCTTGAAGGATGGGTACATGCAGGTACGTTTCTTTGAGGTCGAGGGATGTCAGTCACTCGTCTGGAAATTGCTATGTGTTTCCATCTTGAACTTCTGAACTTTGACGGACTGGTTCAGGATTTTGAGGTCGAGGCCTGCTCACCATTCCTCCAACTTTTTTGGAACAAGGAACAGGATGGAGTAAAGTCCAGACGCCTTTTCGATGCGTGGTACTGGTTATATGGCTCTGATGGATCTGAGTCTGTTTATTTCTGCTTGCATTGCAGTGTTTGTCTGGTTTGTTTGAGACTGGTGAGACACAGTAGGAGCTTTGAGGGAAGTGCGAGAACTCTATTGTGTATCCCCTTTGTATGGTTTGCAGGACCCATGCATCCAAGGTGGTTTCCAGCCGTGAATAGCTGAAGTTTGTCTCCTAGGGTTGCAGGATCCTGAGGGGGGCAAGCCCCACAGTCATGCATCCATCTTGGAACAACCAGCACCCTACGGTTGCTTGGATCTGTGGTTCCCAGATCCCTTTTGTCTGTACCATCTAGGCTTGTATTTCTGCTGGTTTCCTCTGTGAGGATAGAAAGGTCATCTGGTGCCACCTGCTGGGGAATGGTCTGAACCGAAGTAATGAAAAGGTTTCTTTGAAACCCCAAAGCTTAACAAGGTTTGCTTTCTGGTTTTATCTGAGCCGTCAGCAAGGACTTTGTCCAGGCAAAACCTGAAGACTTTGGTGTCTTGCTAGGGCCCCCCACCAGGGTGTTTTTGGCTGTGTTATCCGCTTTCCAGGACCTGAGCCAGAGGCAGCAGCAGGCTGCTATGCTGGATGCTGCTGCTCTTGCCACCTAGCACGGAATGTCCACAGAAGCCTCCTCTATAAATGAATAGGCTGACTGAATTCTGGTGGCGAGAATCTTCATCATTTTCATAGAGACATGAGGATCTCTGGCCTGCTTGTCCCAGGTCATGAGGGCTCTTGAAAAGCAGGAGGCAGTTTTAATGATTAAGCCAACTTCCTCAAAATTCCTCCTAAGACTACTCTTGATTCCCTTGTCAGTAGGATCTCTGGAGTAGCACTCTCCCTCAGTGGGGAAGACAGAATTCCTGGCCAGAGAAGCCGCAGCCGCGTCCATCTTGGGGGTGGCTAGGAGGGTTTCCTTGCTCTTAGTGTGTGAGTAGAGGGATTTCTGGGCTTTGTTCATCTTACATGACCTATTGGGCAGCTGCCACTCCTTTTTGATAATTTTATCATAAGCCTTATCCAGGACCACACCCCTGTCCCTGGATCTGTGTCCTGGGATGTACTATTGCTCTGACTCATCCCCCAATGACTCTGAGGAACTGTGTTTATCTTTTTTCTCTCTCAGATGTAGGGTCTTTACCACCAGCTCAAAGATCTGGTCCCTGTACATGCTGGGGAACTCCCTGTTGGGGTCTGAAGAGGCTTCTTTCCCCGGGCTACGAGTCCGGTGGCCCTTTCCTCTTCAGAGGAATGTATTTATTTATTTTATTTTAAACATTTCTAACCCGCCCATCCTGTCACAGGCAGCTCTGGGCGGCTCACAATAATACCAATAAATAATAATAACACTAAAAACAACTTTAAAATACACAACAAAAAGGAGAAATAAAAAATATCCCTAACCACCCATTCCCCTACCCTTCCCATCCTCCCCCTCAAAGGTCAGGCAGAACAGTCACATCTTACAATGGTGTCGAAACGAGGGGAGATCCAGAGCCAAACAGGCCTCTACTGGCAGGGACTTCCACTGGCAGGGACTTCCATAGCTGCAGAGTGGCCACTGAGAAGGCCATCCCAATTGTGGCCCCCTGGCAGAGTCGGGGGACCTCAAGAAGAGCACCCCCCGATGACCACAGGGACCGATCCAGGACCCAGGGAGTGAGGCGGTCCCGCAAATAGGTCGGGCCGAGGCCATTTAGGGCTTTATATGCAAGCACCAATACCTTGAATCGGGCACAGAAGACTACAGCCAGCCAATGCAGAGACTGAAGAACCGGTGTAATATGTTCCTGGCGGCCCAGTCCCACCAGGAAATGGGCCGCTGCATTCTGCGGCATCAAAACCATGGTCACCAGGGGTGGCTCCATGTAGAGCGCATTACAGTAGTCAAGCCTAGAGGTGATGAAAGTGTGGATGACAGTGGCCAGGTCAGAGTCAAACATGCAGCTGAAGCTGGCGCACCAGATGTAGTTGACAAAAGGCACTCCTTGCCACAGACTCCACCTGAGCATCCAAGTGGAACTGTGAGTCTAGGAGCACCCCGATTCCGTACCTGCGGAACCAGTGGAGGGCAGACCCCGCCACCTTACCCACGAGCATCACCTCTGTCTTGTCAGGATTCAGCTTTAGTCAATTAACCTTCACCAATCACCTACAGCTGCCAGATACCCGGTAAGCACCGAGACTGCTGAGCCTGGGTCTGATGAAAAAGAGAGGTAATGTTGGGTGTCATCAGCATATTGATGACACCGCACGCCAAACCTCCTGACCACCTCGCTGAGTGGTTGCATATACACATTGAACAGGAGAGGGGACAAGACAGAACCCTGCGGGATTCCACACTAGAGGTCTCGGTATGATGAAAAATAATCCCCGAGCACCACTCGCTGAGTTCTTCCGGCCAGGAAGGAGCATAACCTAACCAGTCAAGAACTGTATCGCCCACCCCTGCACGGTCCCGCAGGCGCATCACCAACATCTCATGATCAATGGTATCAAACGCAGCCAACAGATCTAACGGAATCAGCAGGGCCGAACAGCCCTGATCTAATTCCCAGCAGAGATCGTCAACCAACACCACAAGCGCAGTCTCAGTGCCATAAACTGGGCAAAGTCCTGACTGCGAGGGATCAAGAAAACGGACACGATCCAGATGCCTCTGCAACTGCCAGGCCACCACCTGTTCAATAACCTTCCCTAAAAAGGGGGTTAGAGATCAGCCGATAACTGGCAAAGGAGTCAACATCAAGCGATGGTTTCTTGAGCAGGGGTCGCACCACCGCCTCTTTAAGGCAGCTCGGTACCCTGCCCTCCCTAAGGGAGGCATTGACCACCCCTGCCAGCAACGGCACCATCGTCTCCCGGCAGGCCTTAACCAGCCAGAATGGGCAAGGGTCCAGTTCACAACAGGTAGCCCTGACAACCCCAAGAACATCCTCCGCATCGGCAGGAGTCACCAACTGAAACTGATCCCACAAACAAGGACAAGGCAGGGCTTCCATAATCTCCAATTGCCCCACCGCAGGAAATGCAGCAAAACCATGGTGAAGCTGAGTGATTTTATCCGCAAAATAATCCACAAAGAAGTCACAGCGGGCACTAGATGACTCCACTCCAAGGTGGAGGGAGGCCAGACTGACCAGCCCCCGCACCACCCACAACAGCTCTGCTGGACGGGATTTAGCAGATGCTATGAGAGCAGCAAAGAGCTTTGGGGACCGCAACACCACCCCTAACACCAGATCCTCTAGAGCATGTAGGGAGGCTGCCGTACAGGTGGGTGCACGGTATACAAGAAGCACTCCCAAACTGTCCCCTGCCACATCAAACACTAGATGGAGACCCTTAATACCCACTATGGATGCACCGGAAACCCCCGAACAGCCTGAAAATCATGGCTACACCACCACCCCCCGCCGCCCCATCCCTCTGACTGCGGTTAATACTGCACGGAATACCCAGCCGGAACAAGGTCAGCCAAGATAGGCCCCGACTCAGTGTCCAGCCAGGTTTCCATGATGCATACGAGGTCGGCTGCATGGTCCAGGATCAGTTCCTGGACCGTTGTCGCTTTATTTGCTACCGACCTCGCATTCACCAGTATGGAGAGTATCTCCTCAGAGGCTGCTCCCGATGAGGAGGGGGGAGCCTTGCAGGGCTTTTAGGTATTAGGAGTTTCCCCTTGCCCATTCCTTGTAGGAGTGTCCTTTCCCCGATGGCTTTGTAGGGGTCCTCTTGCACTTGTCGCACTTAAGCTCTAGAAGGATCTCTTGCAGAACCACCATATGGGGGTCTGAAGCTGGGGACACGGGGGGCTTACATTTGCTGCTGCTGCTGCTGCTGCCTGATCCGCTGCCGGGTTCGCAGGCAACTCCTGGGCACACCTTCTTGCTGTGGCCATTGTCCATGGGTAAGGGTACTCTGTGACACTTGTTTCCTCACTGCCCCAGGCGCTGCCTCAGCCACTGCCTCCTGGGGTTGCTGGATGTGCCTAGCGCTGGGAGTCACTGGGTCTCAGTTTCATTTCCCCGCCACTGCTTGTGTTGAGTGGCCTGCGGGGGGCACAATCAGGGGTCTTGTCTGTGTTGCGCACCAGTGCTGGAGAGGCTCCTGAGTCAGTTGGAGCCCTACCAGCTCAGTTTCGGTTTCCTCACTGCTGCGCGTGTTGAGCGGCCTGCAGGTGGAATGTGAGCCGGGGGTTTGCCTGTATAGCGCACCAGCGCTGTTGATCCTACTAGGACCATGGAGCCCTGCCGGTTCAGTTTCAGTTTCCCTGGTGCTAAAGGTAGTAGCTTGCCAGGGGGAGACAGGAGCCTCTCCTAAGGCTGCAGAAGTTCTTAGTGGGGGAGGGGAGCCAGAGACCCAAGTGACAGAGCCTCTCTGGCTCTTTGCTGCGCCCGCTCTGCTGGGCCCCCATACCAGTTGGAGGAGGAGCACCCGGTTAAAGACCTTCCTTCCCTTCCTGAGGGGAAGGGGCTGAACGGGGAGAGAACTCCTCCCTCCCTGGCACCAATAGTGGAGATCTGGGACTTAATGTCCCTACAGCCTTCTAAATCCGCCTAACTAAGTCCATCCTAAGACGGAGGCTGCCAGCCTGTGTCCTACCAGTGTGGAGGCAGACAAACAACTGGAGTTTAGGGGCTAGATCCCCAGTGAGCATGCTCCAGGAAAAATCAGGAAGTCTGCCTCCTACTGGTAGTGGCGGGGATCTAACCCTACAGTTTTTACTGGCTGTTCAGGAGGATCTCCCAGGAGAAGAGCTGAGCCATTTCCACTTGGGAATGTACGTGACCCCAACAATTCATGACACCCCTGCTCCACCCCTCCTGGGCTCCTTTGACCAGGCACTGACTAAAAGGGGCTCCTCAGGGATGCTGCTGGAGAGACAGGGGAGATTCTGCCAAGACTTCCTCTTCCTGAATCTCCAGGTGCGCCTGTGCCTATCGCTCCTGCCTGCCTACCCAGCCTGTGTCTCCTGGCAGCCTGGCCCCACAGTGGGTATAGCTTTGAGTCACAGCCACCTTGCTGCACACACCATGGCCAAAGGCTTTGCCTCTGGCCTCCCTGGCTAGGCCTTTGGCCTCCTTATCATCCCCCTTTCCCTATTTGAGTTCACTTGGTGAGAGCTCTGGGTGCCTCTGTTGCTGATTTAATTAATTTATTATTATTATTAATTATTATGATGATTATAGTGCCAGTGATGTACCTGGCACTCTTGCTAATGTTCCTCCTATAGACATCTGTAAACTAGCTAATTTGTCTCAGAACAAACGTTTACGAAGCACTATGCTTTATAGCTGCAATCTCAAGGGTTTTGGGGGAACAGAAACACTCAGTGCTGTAAAATACACAGGCAGTTTGCTACTTTGTATTTATAATAAGCTTCTCTTTGCATTATTTATTTAAGGCTGTCTCAGAAACAAAAATTGGTCACCTACCTCGGTTAATTTGTTTCTTCTCTGTCGAACTGTCAGTGATCCGTTGGGTATCTCTGCGGATGACTGTCAGGAGGCAGAATAAGAAGAAGCTTTTCTGCGCATGCGTGGAGCTGCCCGCCATTTTCTCCAGTCAATATCCAAGCCGAGGAACGTCTCCACTTCTAGAATTACTTAAAACAACATTAGTGCGCTCCTCCCCATCATTCTACTGGGTCCCATCTGGGAGTTGTGAATTGAGGAAATTCAGAGAACTGTGCTTCTTCCTCATTAAAAACTAAAACTGTGTAATTTATTTTATTTTATTTTTTAAAAATAACTAACATTACACCCCTGGAACACTCCCTATCTTGATATCTGCTGTTTGACAGGGCGGGCCGGATCACTGACAGTTCGACAGAGAAGTAACAAATTCACCGAGGTAGGTGACCAATTTTTGTTTCTCCCTCTGTCTGTCAGTGATCCGTTGGGATGTACCCGTGCCCAAATACCTTAAGAGTGGGAGCAAACAGCCCCGGGAGCCTCCAGAACCCTCCTGCCAAACGCCGCCTCAGCGGATCTGAACAGGTCCAATTTGTAATGTTTCACAAAGGTATGCAGGGAGGACCAAGTGGCCGCCCTGCATACCTCCGAGTACGAAGCCCTAGTTTTGAAGGCGTAGGAGGTCGCTGCCCCCCTCACTGAACAGGCCCAAATCTGAAGTGGCAGAACCTTATGTTTGGCCTTGTATGCCTCTATGATGCACTGACGAACCCATTTGGAGATCAGTGTCTTGGAGGCCTTTTTCCCCAAGGCTGATGTTGATCAGATACCCCTGGTTCTCCTCAAATAGATTTTTAGGGCCCTCCTCACATCCAAGGTGTGCCACACCTCCTCTCTAGGGTGAGTTGGGTTAGGGCAGAAGGACGGTAGAATAACGTCCTGGGACCCTTGAAAAGTTGAATTAACTTTCGGAATAAACGCCTCGTCCATTCGGAGAGTAACTTCGCTCCTCCGTGCACTTCGCTCCTCCTCTGTCCCTTCTCTCACCCTTCCATGCCTTCCCTGCTCCCCTAAGCGCCTTCGTCCCTTCTCACTTGCTGCCCCCCATGCCTGGAACTCCCTCCCTGTCCACACCCGCCTTGCACCCTCCCTTCAGACCTTCAAATCTCTCCTTAAAACTCACCTCTTTCGCTCTGCTCTGTCTGACTCTTTATCCTGCTGAGCCACTATTCCTATACCTACGATCGGTTTACCCTTATCCTTGCAACATGGACCTGCCTGCTGTCATTCTCATCGTAACCAAGCCAAGTACGTGCACTTGAGACCTCGCATCTTCATGAATGTTAGACCCCTTGTCTCTCCCTCTGTTCCCCTTCCTAAGTCTCTCCCCCAGCTCCTGTCTCTCAGACTGTAAGCCCTAGGGGCAGGGACCGTGTCTATTTTATTACTTTTTAAAGTGCCAGGTACACTGCTGGCGCTATATAAATGTTTGTTAATAATAATAATAATAATAATAACTGATTGTTTCTGAAAGAGGCAAAAATTGTCCTCTATGGACAGGGCTCCCAATTCGGACACCCTTCGAGTGGAAGTGACCGCTACTAAAAATACTACCTTTAGAGATAGAATGTACAAAGAGATATGCTTGAGAGGTTCGAAAGGGGGGCCTGTAAGCGCATCTAACACTAGGCTAAGGCTCCAGGAAGGACACCTATGAACTATCGGAGGGCTAATGTTCCTAGCTGCTCTCAGGAACTGCCTGATGTGTTTGTGAGGCAAGAGCCTTTTGTTTGAGATGGATTGCAGAACCGAAGAAATGGCAGCTGCTTGGCGCGCCAATGTATTAGGTCGCAATCCTTTCTCTAGACCCTCCTGGAGGAATTGAAGGATGGTCTGTACTCGAGCTAGGCATGGGTCTAACCCCCTATCCGCTGCCCAAAGAGCAAACACCTTCCAGGTGGCCCCATAAGATTTTTTAGTTGCTGGTCTCCTAGCCTGTTGTAGCGAAGCTAACACAGCCTCTAAATAACCTGCCTCCTTTAGTGCTGAACGTTCAAGTGCCATGCTGTTAATTTTAGCATTGTGATGGAGTCGCACAGTAGAGGGCCCTGCGATAGCAGATCCGGGCGTAGTGGCAGGGCGATTGGAGATTCTTGGCTCAGTTCCACTAGGTCCGAGAACCACGGCCTCCTTGACCACCAAGGGGCAATGAGGATCACGTGTGCTCTTTGTTTGATGATCTTTGATATTGTCCTGGACAGGAGGGATGTCGGTGGAAAGGCGTATAGTAAGCCTCTTGGCCACTTGTGATTGAGGGCCTCTACTGCTTCTGTCTGTGTATCCCTTGCCTTTGCCATGTAACGAGATGTTTGCTGGTTTTCTTTTGTCGCGAAGAGGTCTATCTCCAGATACCCGGACCTCGTTGTTAGAAACCTGAACACTTCCGAGTGGAGGCGCCATTCGTGCGGGTCTATCGACTGGCGACTTAGCCAGTCCGCTTGTACATTCTGCACTCCCTTTATGTGAAGTGCCTTCAAGGACCTCAGGTTGATCTCCGCCCAAGTGAGAAGTCGTATTGGTTCCTGATGTAGACGAATGGACCTGGAGCCTCCCTGGTGGTTGACATATGCTTTTGCTGTCATGTTGTTCGTATACACCAGGACGTGTGCATTGCCGATGTTGTGTGCTAGGCGTTGTAGAGCTAGTCGGATTGCTGTGAGCTCGAGGACACTGATGCTCAGCCTCGAGTCCTGCTGGGACCACAGCCCCTGGACTGCCGTAGTTCCCATGTGGGCTCCCCATCCTTTTAGGCTTGCGTCCGTCGTTACTACCACCCTTTCCGGTTCCTCTAAGGGAACGCCCGTCTGAAAAGTAGCTGGGTCTAACCACCAGGATTATTGAGTTTGGTAGGGTTCTTGGGATTCTGACCCACGGATTTAGCCCGCTGGTGAGCTCTCGCTGAAAAGGTCTCCGCAGTCGTTGCAAGGGGCGAAGGTGGAATCTCGCCCACTGCACTTGCTTGGTGCAGGACACCATCAGACCTAACAGTTGTGCTAAGCTCTTTAGCCTTGCTTTTTTCTGGAGGTTTAGCAGGCGGATTCTCTGCCGGATCTTTTCCTGTCTTTCTGGTGGAATGTAGGCAGCTCCTGAGATTGTATCGATCCAAACCCCAAGATGTTCGATCCAGTGTGTCGGAATAAGGTGGCTTTTGTCTCAATTCACTAAGAAAACATGCATCCCCAGATACTGTATGATTCTGTCGATATCCCTCTGAAGCTTGGTGAGACACTGTGCCCGGAGAAGGATGTCGTCGAGGTACGGATACAAGTGAATCCCCTCCTTGCGGAGGTTCGCCACCAGTGGCACAAGTACCTTGGTGAAGGTCCGTGGTGCTGATGATAGACCGAAGGGGAGAGCTCTGAACTGGTAATGAGTCTTCTGGTAGGAGAAGCGGAGCCACTGTCGATGGGGCTCCCAGATTGGAATGTGGAGGTAGGAGTCCCTGAGGTCCAGAGAGGCTAGCCAATCCCCTTTTCTGATGCTGCGACATATTGATGTTACCATCTCCATCTTGAATCTTTGGGTCCGGATCGCCCTGTTCAGTCGTTTGAGGTTCAGGACTGCTTGCCAGGACCCCGATTTCTTCATGACTAGGAAGAGAAGAGAGTACAGACCGCACCCCCGTTGGTCTGGGGGAACTGGTTTTATCGCTCTGATGTTCTTGAGTCATTGCAACTCTTGAAGCATGGCTAAGTGCTTCTCTATTTTGCCTGATTTTGGGGAGATGATGAAAGCGTGGGCTGGGGACCTTTTGAATTCTATCTTGTACCCGGCGTTTACGCACTGCAGGACCCAGGCATTGGAGACGGAGTGCACCCACTTGTCTGAAAAATTCTGCAGTCTGCCTCCCACTTCTAACTCCCCTTCGTAGTCATGCCTCTTGTTTTTGGGTGTTCTGCGCAAAACCTTTGGATTTCTGTTTGTCCTGCCTGAAGTTGTGGGCCCTTCCTCCTCTACGTGAGAAGAATCGCCCAGGCTGGTCCTGTCTGTACTGATTCTGAAACCTTCTAGTGGAGCCATATCCAGATCCCCCTCTGGGTCTGAAGCTGGGGCCACGAAAAAGATGTTTCTTAGACCCTACCTGCTGCAAGTTCTTTTGTTTGGCCTTGTCATTGGCGTCTGCCAATACCTTTTCCAGACAGACCCCAAACAATTTAAAGCCCTTGTAAGAGGCGGAGGTGAGGAGGTTTTTTGCTGTATTGTCCCCCTCCCACGATCTGAGCCAGAGTTTGCGTCTGGCCGAGATCGAATTAGCAACTGATCTAGCCGACCACGTCATCGAATCCATGGTGGTGTTGGCTAGGAAAGAAGAAGCCAAGTTAATTCTTGAGGATAAGACCTGAGATCTCCTATCTGAAATGCCTGGATCCTGTGCTTCTTGTAACCAAGCCATTAGAGCTCTGGTCACGCAGGAGGAGATTACGTTTATTCTCACTGCTGTGGACGAAGATTCTAGTCCCCCTACGTAGAGCATTCTCAACTGCCCTGTCTGTAGCATCTTTGGGGTAGCAGTCACCCTCCGCTGGGAAAACGGTTTGTTTAGCGAGGGAGACTGCGGCTGCATCAACCTTAGGGTTTTAAGCAGAGGCTCCTTATGTCTAGACAGGGAATATAAAGAGGACTGGGTCTTATTCATCCTCTGCCCTTTTTCAGGGTGTTTCCACTCTTGTAGAATCAGCCTCTCAAATGCTTTGTCTAAGGGGAAGCCTGGGTCTTTCCCATGAACTGATGGGATATACTCACGTTCTTCCTCTTCCTGGGAATCAGAAGATACGTCCTTGGGTGGCTTTTCTACTAATTTGAGAGTTTTTGCCACTTGTGACATAAATTCCCCTTTAAGATGGAAGGGAAACTGCCTGTCCCTGTCCTGAGTCTCCTGTGAAGGGCCCTGAGTGTCCAGGTCCTCAATATCTTCCCATTCCAAATCTGAGCCCGATGCCAACTCTGAAGTGGCTTGGGCTCTTGTTCTTTTTGGTTGGGGTTCATCCCCACTCTCTCCCTCAGATGACTGAGGTGATCCCAGAAGCCTAGCAGCAGAGGCCTGTAGGTGGTGCTTGGGCACCCTGCTTTTTCCCTTGCGCGGGGCTTTTCCCGCTCTCCCCTCTGTATGGGTCAGTGACAACCCTGACTCCCCAGGAGTTGGAGTGGCCTTCCTCGCCCCAGAGCCTTGGGGTGAAGATTCCTGAGGTTTTTTTTGCTGAGCTTCTGCGTCCTGGGAGGGAGCGACATGGGGCAGATCGCCTGGGGGCCCTCTCTGTACCTGTGTGAGGCGCTCCAGCGCCAGCAGAATTTTATCGAGCCTTGTTGCCATGCCGGATGCTTCTGTCATCTCCCCCCTGGGAGGGGGCAGCTTGCTTAGCTTTCCCCGTCTCAGCTCCTTCCATGCTCCGCGTCTAACTCCCCTTGTTGGTTGAAGGAAGGGTGGGATGGCGGGAGCGTTGAAACCGGCGCGGCCTGGCCCGACCCCTGCAAGCGGTGTCAGGGCCCCGAGCGGGGGGAGACTTACTGCGTCGCGACTCCACAGCAACTAAGCCGCTGGGGTAGGCGGAAGCCTCTTCTCCCCGGAGTCTAATTGCTCCCCGGTTCCCGGGCGCTTTGTGCGGCAACCTGGCAGGCTGTTTTAGCGAGCCTCCCTGTTTTTGGGAGGGAGGATCGATGCCCTGATGCCCCGCTCTCTTCTTTTCCTTTTTCCTTTTGAAGATGAGTCCTAACTGTTTAAAATTTTATGTGTCTTTTCAGGAACTGGAAAACACACCTCCGACGGCAGAAGACTGGAGAAAATGGCGGGCAGCTCCACGCATGCACAGAAAAGCTTCTTCCTCTTCTGCCTCCTGACAGTCATCCACAGAGCTACCCAACGGATCACTGACAGGAGACAGAGGGAGAATCTTGATTACAGCCTTAAATAAATAATTATGACATGGCTGGGCAGGGACTGACTGGCTGGACTGAGCATGCCTGAATGTACCAATATTTAAAGCTGTAATAAAAAAGTTTCTAGACCAACAGACACAATCAATCATTAAAAAGCACACAACTGGCTGCCCTGGCTACATATATGACAATGTATAAGCCTCTAATCTAAACTCAACCAAAGATATAAATGATCAGAAAAGGTTAGTATGCCTGCAATTCAACATCAAACAACAAAAACCAAAACATTATAGCTCACAAAGTACTTTATTGACCAACACAAAATTAAGCAGAAGCCACATAACCCCAGAATACTACACACCCTGATAAAAAAATCAGATAAAAAACACAAGTGGTATTTCTAAAAAGCAGGTTTGAAGTTTGACCACTTAGAATGAAAGTGGAATCATACTTAACATACAGCCGCTACCGTATAATGTATTTGTGTGTGTGCGCGCGTGTGTGTATTTATTTCATTTAATTATATTTCTACCCGCACCCTCCTGCTCACAGAGCAATATACATACACACACACACACACACACACATTATATCTCTCTCTCACACCCACACACACATATAGTGTGTACGTGTGATCTGTAAGATGGGCTAAACATATTCCTAATATCAAGGTACAGGCATGATCTTTTTTGCATATAGAACTGATTTTCTGATGCACCAGTTGAGATAATAAACACACTTTTTTAACGCTACACATTTTTCTGTATTAATACTTCAATTTCATTTCATTCTTAGTCTCTAAAAGGACAGGCATCTTTAGTTTCATACACTTCAAATAAATACCTTGTCTTATGATTTCCATACACATCAATATAGCTTCCTCATGTTCTCCTCGAGCAAATCTAATGTTCGCTTCCCCCATGAGGCCTCTTAGAGCCCGAGGAAGTTTACTGCGAGGCCTTTTCTCCTAAATTGAAAGATCATTAAAGCATTTTATGGGTGATGGGTTTATTCTTAGATTAAAAGATACATTAATCATACTAGCAACTAAACACTAAAAAACAAAAAAGATTTTAAATTATTTGAATATCAAGACACTGAAAATTACAGCTAAAATTTGGTAGCTCACTGAGTAACATCCAGCATGCATTTGTCCAAAACACATTCACTATCTAATTCCAAAAAACCCTAAAAATGACTTCTCTGCTTTTCTTTACCCAATAGTCCTTATATGAAGGATACTGGATAAAAGGAGCTTCTCAATCTGTAGTAACTTCTAAAACACAAAAACACCATGTAAAGAAAGCACATTAACATGATAAATATATACTTGCCTTCATCATTTTCTTAGTCTCTCGGTTAAGCACCATCTCTAATGCAAAAACATCTCCTGCTGTGGGTTGTTCAGAAGTTCCTTCATCTTCCTCTCCTTCCTCCTCCTCTTCCTCCTCTCCTTCCTCCTCCTCTTCCTCTTCCTCCTCCTCTTCATTCTCCCCAATCATGGAAGCAAAGACTCGATGAACAGATTTACTTACCCCATCTGATGTTTCCCCTGGTTGAAGAGAGTTAGAAAAGGTTTGCAATCAATCAATGACAAATAATATTAAACTGATTAACTAAGTGTGGCTCCTTCACAAGTTTTAAGATCAGAGAAAACAGAATAGGCCATTTGTTTTACTTCTGAAGCACTAAGAAAATGTTTTTAAAATGCAATAATTAAGATGATTCAGTCAACCTCAAAAGAAACATACCTCCACTTTAACTTCTACACTACATCTTTTAAACGCAAGGAGTAACAAGCGCTCTTTGTTTGGTGTCAAATCCAGTCATGATATAGGAGACAAGCACACTCTCTTTGGCATCAGTGGCAACTTGACTTGCTTGTATTGGCAAATTGAAACTGAACATAACCCTCAGAAAACAGCACTCAAGTTCTAAAAGCCACTTGGGTCTCTTTACTACCATTTCTCCATTTCTAAAATGGTATTAATAATTCTAACCAAACAAGCCATCATCTAATTAATGTTTGTAACTATAAATAAGTGTTAAGAACTCTTTACAGATAAAATTACCGGAGAATAAACAAAGTGGAGATTGTCAGAAGGGAAATATTGATCTGCTATGAAAATGACAGAGTCAAGCGTACAAGGTGGCCTACATATTGAGTGATGATTATATTCACAGTATATGTTATTAGTAATGGTATTTTATACTCACACATGATAGTTAAGGGTATTAAACACAGTATATGTTATGAGTTTTAGAGTACTATGAAAGTCATACTAAGAAGTTGACATGAGCAAACAGAATCATGGGATGGTCTGGGGAAAGAGCAAACTGAGCTGACTTGCGATCTTATCAGTAAATCAGGTAGGCTCAGCAGGAGGAGTAACACACCAGATGGTGTCTCTCACTTGGCCTGATATGGAAGGGGAATAGATCAGGGGGAGCTATAGATGAGTGATTCTGCTCAAAATCTGCTCTCCTGGGTGGGAATATTATAATCAATTCTGTAATTAACTCTGAAAGTGTATAAAAGCTATAACCAAATGTAATTGCTTTCTCGGCTGATAGGGCACCAATGCTGGGGACATAAATTGGTCCTCCAAGGCAGCACATAGGTGCTAATAAACTACATCACTAACCGTCCATCTCTGTGCTGAACTGCGGCGTGGGACATACCTCCACCTATGAAGGGAACCTGGTGTGACAGAGATGATTTGTAGTACTGTTGATATGCAGCTGGTATCAGCTTTGCTTCATTAACCTCACTCAGCTACATTGGGTAAAAACACCTATAACAGTGGCACGCTGCTGTCACAACCTGGGCTGGGGCAGGAATCCACAGTGGACATGGTCCGGGCCATGTCAGGGCACTGACCATACGTGCCCATGGCTAGGCCGCCGTCCCGCTGCCCATGCAGCCTGAGAAGGGCTGCAACAAACGTGCAGGTGGGCAGACCCACCCTGCATTGCTCCCAGCACCCTGCCACGGTAGCCAATGATGGCCAGCCATGGCTGGGAGCCATGGCGGGTCACAACAGATGTGCTAGTCCATGGGGGCCCGGTCGGGTGGGTTTTAGCCAGGGCTGTGACTTCAGGGGTTTCCCAAGGTCAGAGCCCGGGCTAGCTTCTGACACAGCCCGGGGCAATCCCAGGCCAACATCTGGTGGCTCAAAAACAGACATGCTGGAGGCCCCCTGGACAAAGGGCGCCACCATCATATCTGTTTTTATCCATTAAGAACCAGAGGTCTAGAAATTAGTGTAGTTGTCAAGGCCTCCATTATATTCAAGTTTGCCTTCCTCTTGATAATACAAGTGTAGAATAATTTTTTCCAAGACATTTCTAAAGTATTTGAATTGGCATCAAGCAGAAGCAGACATGAGTGGAATGGTAGTTTCCTGCTATCGGGAACCCTGAGTATGCACTGAGGTCAGTGCATTTTGAATAAGGGAAACCTAAGGAACCCCATTTAATACTGAATTTGAAGGGCATAATCAATGGGAACATAATTATACTGAACCATAATAGGGAAGTAATTTTTTTACAAAGACATAGGTGACTTTTGGAAAGGTTTAGGCCATAAAGAAATTAGAATATGAGGAATTGCACTTAAGAGTTATTTGAAACTATGTGTTTTGTGTTAAATTTTCTGGGATGGGGTCAGGATATGCACCTAGGAGTGAGTGGAGGAACTGCTGACACCTGCTCCCTGCTCCCCTACAGGTATTTACAGATGCACCTAAGAAACAGTGTTCAGGTAGCAAATTGTGGATTTGCTAGCTAAAAACTGGTTCATTGTCAATGTAGTTAAAATCCCATAGAGAAATATATGAAGTTATTATAATTGCAGACCCTGTTCTAGAAGAAAGCATAAACAGCATGTAGGAAAAAAGACTTACCAGTTTGCTAGACATCCAGAATCAATGCTTGGTGAAAGTTATAAGAAGAACAAAAGACTTAACATGGATAACAGTAATGGAAGCCAGCAGACACAGTGGTTGAGAATTTTTAAAAAATTCAATGTAGTGAAGAGAAAAAACAGTCTGTAAAGCCCATGGTCCAGACTCACAGGTCAAGATTGACTTTTCATTGACTCAAAGTCTTGGCAGTCACATACGCAACCCTACAATCAGAACCTGTAGGCCAGGGACAAAATACTTCATAGAAAGCTGGAAAGGAAAAAGACTAAAGCACCAGATACAGTTCTGAATACTGGCCACAGTGACTGGACTCTTCACTGGCACATGTTCTTCCTGCTGCCTTCCAGCATGACCTTTTGGTGTTCTGGGAGCCCAGAGGAAGCTATGGGCATTTTCAGACAAGCCACTTCCCACGCACTGCCCACTCTCCACCCCACTATACATGTTACAGGGCACCCATAGGGCAACACTGCAGCCCTGCAACATGTATAGTGGGTGGGGGGTGGATGGAGAGTAGAGGTGGGACTATCAGTATCGGATTAATCCAATAATACCGATAATTGTCGGTATCGGTATATCATTTTTTAACATTGTCGTTTTCTCTCTGATTTTTAACATCAATGCCATTTATTACAATGGCCGCAATGTTAAAGATCCGAGAAATCAGCAATGTTAAAAAAAAATATATACCGATAAATCCGGTAACCGATAATTCGCCTGGAGTCCCACCCCTAAAACGCCCTATGTTTCTTGCATCTGAAACTGTCACTGTCACCAGGGAATCTGACACGGCAGCAACAAAACATCCAGCAAAACTGATGCTAGCTACGATCTAACAAAAGAATCCATTGAAGAGAGAGGCCACTTTTAGAAATAAAACACATTTTTTTGCTTTAAAAAAAATCCCCAAAAACCACTAAAAATCATTTTAAAAATTTAATATATTTTTAATTTTAGAATAAACCTGTTAAGATTTTTGCCAGCTTAAAACCATTTAAATCATTTAAAATTAAAATTAAAATCCGATTCAATTAATTTCATTCAACTTTAACAAAAGCAAGTTCACAGCTCTCATAATGCTATGTTTTCTTTCTTTATTTAGATTTTTATCCCATTCTATTGCCAGAGGTTCAGGGCAGCTAACAACATGATAAAACACACACACACAAAATACAAAAGATAAAATACCCCAAACTATATAAAATCCCCATAAACACCCCCCCCCCAAATCTCAATTTTGCCTGTTAAAAATACCTGGGCAAATAAGTAGGTCTTACATTGTCTCCAAAAAATGCTCAAACCAGGGCTTAGGTGAACCTCTAATGGAAGGAAGTTCCAAAGCCGTGGAACAGCCACCTAGAATGTCTCTGCATGCCTGGGTTGAAGAGACCTGGGCCAACAATGGAATTTGCAGGACAGTACTCTATTGAACAATCTTAGAGGCCATGGAGGAAGATAAAAAGGGGGCAGTCTTTTAACTATACAGGAACCAGTCCGTTTCGTTTAGGGCTTTATATTATAGGTCAAACCAGCACCTTGAACTGTGCCTGAACACTACTGGCAGCCAGTGCAGACTCTGGAGCACTGGTATAACGTGCTTCTGGAGACCCATCCCCCATCGAAAGCCGAGTTGCTGCGTTCTGCACCAGTTGCAACCTGCAAACAGTTATCAAGGGCAGCCCCGTGCAGAGTGCATTGCAGTAGTCTAGCCTTGAGGTAATAAAGGCATGGATGACTGTGGCCAGAAGCTGCAGGAAGTGGGAGCCAGAGGCAGGGAAGCTACAGAAAGCCATCCCCATCCTGCTTCCAGCCCTTAGCAGCACAGGCAGCTAGAACAGGTGGCAGAAAGGCATCAGGGGACACCAATGGGCCCCTCAGGTCACCCTGGGTCCACCCCAGGATCCTCCCAGGACCCACTGGTTGGTCCCTCAACACACTGGCTGAGAACCACTGTAGCAGATAGAGCGAGTCTCTCTACATAAATGTCCACAGTCTAAAATTCTTGCTCACACAATAAGGTAAATCTCCCTTGCTCTCACTAGCATGCCCTTAGTCTCTACAGGAATCCAGTCCCACTCAACTGGGAAAACGTCTGCCAACACAGAAGTTTATTTTTTACCTCTTGCAAAGAGTGAATGAGGCTTGCTCTGGTGCAACACTTTGAGTACTGGAGCCAGCACCTGTGTAAATCTAAGAACACAGGAAGTGCCATACTGGGTCAGTTCAAAGGTGTATTGAGCTCAACATCCTGTCTCCAACAGTGGCCATTCTTGGTCACCTCAGGGAAATGCCCAACAGGTCATGATGGAGTGATCCATTCCCTGCTCTTCATTCTGTTTAGGATTAGGACCTTAACGACTTAAGCTGTTCAATTCCGCAAAAAAAAGTCCACCTCTGCAGTTCTGCAAAAAAAACATCCACCTCTGCAGAACAGTGTAAGCAGTACTGCTAGTTTTGCGTAATGCTCTGCAGTGGTGTAAACCTTTACAAGACTGTGCCCTAAGCAAGTACCTATGGTCCTGATCCTGCCATACTAAAGTCAGTGTGTACTTTGTCACTTTTAGTCTTCAAAGTGGAGTAACTGTAGGGATTTACTTTCTTCTTACGTGTTAGCAATTTCAATTTCTCTTATACAGAGAAGCTACTGACTCGGTTCCTACTTTAGTTTTCCATTTAGCAAAACTGCTTTAAGGTTTTGTTTTATCTATAATTCCACATATTTACAGTAATTTTATTTAATATGAAAACAATTTAAAATAATTACTTCTGTGCATTTTAACAGAATTCCAGTTTCCATCTCCAGTACAGCTTGCCATGAATTGTTAATAATTATCTACCAAATATATTTTCTAAGTTAGTGAAAAAGTAGTAATTAAAGATAAGAATAAGGGCACTCTTAGATGTTGCACCGGGTTTAAATAATTTGCCATTAGAAAAGACGCACAGGTGACAATTAGATGCACCACTGCCATTGAAAACCACTGATTGCGGTATTCTTTATCAACCGCATTGGTAAAACCTCAGTATCGAGGTTTTACCAATGTGGTTTCAAAGGAATCTCCGAGCAGTGGCTTTCAATTGCAGCAGCACGTCTAAACGCCGCCTTAGCCATTTTTCTAATGGCGGATTATTTAAATCTGCAAGCCTAGTGCAACATCTAAAAACGGGCTACAATTCATATTAAGGTATATATCACCTAACTGCCCTAGTCCTTCTACTCTCCTGGTTGGCCAAAAGGGGTACAAAATCTAGTTATTATGAATTCTAAATAATCAGTGTAACATGACAATGGTTATATCAATCACAATCATACCCCAGTCATTTTTAAGAAAACAACTAAAAAGTGCAAATGGGAAACATGACTAAAATTATTACAGTGAAATCCACATAAATCAAGCTTGGTTAATTAGAATTTCCTTATAGGTCCAACTGTTCTCTCCCCAAGTCAATTAAACTTGCTACCTTTTTCAAAGGATAACTCATTCTGCTTTTCAGCTGACCAGCAGGAAAGCTTTCTACACCACCACGACCTACAATATCACAGTATCTCTTTGTCAAATTTGGTCTCTTGTAATTGAATGCTAAGAAGGAAAAAATTGACCATACTAATTTCTACTGAACTGAATAATGTTTATAGATCTATTAAAGGTCCTTAATAGCATTTTTAATATTGTTTATTTTGAATACTGAAAGCATACAGTACCAAAGCCAGGCCAATTCCTTTAACATATGCTTAAAAAAGTTGAAGTTCTGATAAGTTCAATTTAGTGGATCATCTAAAAAAGTTCAACTTAAGCAGACTCCACTTAAGTAGATTATTTAAATCATTTCTCCCTGGTAGAAGATGAGCCAAAATTCCTTCCAGTGACTGGCAGTGCTGTTCCTGTCTTTGGAGAGTACACAGCAAAGAAAAGCCCTCAGGAGCAATCCAAGACTGGTCAAATATTTCATACTAACATGTGTTTAGTCAGCAAATGGTAGCAGCTATTAAACATGACATAACTTTGACAAGGAAGGTACTGTATTCCATTTTTAGCTCTCGTCATAAAATCACCAGCTGTACCTTCACTTTCCTTATGACTCTGGGACTTAGCAAATCCTTTTCCAGATGTAGATGGAGCATCTTGCTCTTCATCAATATGTTCTTCAGTTGGTTCGTTTTCTCCATCCTGTATACATTTACGAAGCATAATAAAGGGTAAAGACCAGGATTATGTTAATACCACTTTTGCTGTTAAGAACATAAGAAGTGCCATCCTGGATCAGACCAATGGTCCATCTAGCCCAGCATCCTGTCTCCGACAGTGGTCAATCACGGTGGCTTGGGAGAAGCACCCAACAGGTCACAATGGGGGATCCATTCCCTGTTGTTTTCCCCCAACTCCCATCATGTTCCCTGATCCTGTCTGGCTAATAGCTGCTAATGGACTTATCTTCCAGAAACTTGTCCAAACCTCTTTTAAACTCAGCTATAGTACTGGCCCTTACCACAGCCTCTGGCAGTAGATTCCACAACCCAATTATATGCTGAGTGAAAAAAAATTTTCTTTTATTTGTTTTAAACTTGCCACCCATGAGTTTCATGG
>QEPC01009281.1:1850529-1882848 GCA_003113815.1 Sphenodon punctatus
GGGAGGGGGAGGGAATTAATTTATTTCATTGATTTCAATGGGGACACAGCGCCCCATTGAAATCAATGAAATAAATCCGGTACCGGTATACCGGATTTAATCCGGGAATCCGGTTTTCAGAGAACCGGTAACCGGTAAATCTGGTAGCCGGTAATGGGCCCGGGGTCCCACCTCTACAAATTACTAACAGTAGGTCTGCGATTTCATATTTGAGTTCCCTCAGAATTCTGGGGTGAATGTCATCTAGCCCTGGTGACTTGTTAGTATTCAGTTTGTCAATTTGCCCTAGAACATCCTCCAATGTCACATTGATTTGTAATAGCTCTTGCAATTCCTCGCCCACAAAGCAAGGATCCAGCATGGGTACCTCCCCCAAATCCTCCACAGTAAAGTCCGACACAAAGAACTCATTCAGCTTCGGTGCAATGTCCTTATCCTCCCTGAGCACCCCTTTTACTCCCTTGTCATCTAATGTTTCACTGGCAATTCATATTGTTTAGATTAAAAAAAAACAAAAAACTGGCTATGGAATTCAGCTTTTTTGCACTGCAACATCATTAGACGAAATAAGCAACATTCAGCCATTAAAATAGGCACGTACTGAAGTACGAAGAAATAAGATTTTAAGACTGATAAACTTTCCCCCAAATGAGGTATTTTAAAACACAGCGTCCATTAACAAACATGATGGCGGAGCGCCACCGTCACAACCCGACCCGAGTCAGGAAACCGCCGCTGACACAGGTCCGGGGTCAGCTCAGGCCACCAGACACACATGTAGCGGGACAGCCATCCTGCCGCCCCGATGGCCTGGCCCAGGCGACAGCTGCAAGAGACGTGCTGGCGGCAGGCGACACCCCCACAATACTCCAAGCCGCCCACCATGACAGATTGTCATGGCAGCCAATCATGGACCGCCATGGCGCCCTCCCCACTGGACCAGGAAAATAGCAGGCTAAACAAATATGATAGCCTGCTGTAGCCCGCTTTGGCCCAATTGGGCAAACCTTAGCCTGAGCTGCGACCCTGGAAGTTTCCAGGGTCACAGCCCGAGCTCTCTGCCAACACGGCCCGGGGAAATCCAGAGCCAACACCTGGTGGCGCCTGCACAAACATACAGATGAGGTCTGAGCCAAAGCCAAGGCCCGCCATCACGTTTGTTAACACCCATTCCAAGTGAATAAGTGAATACCTGAAGAATCCTTTTAAGCCTTCCAGGAAGCATTTGATAGACACTTAGTGAGAGCATATAATTAATCATATTCTGAAACAATTATATCCACATAATTATAACAAAATTCTTGTCAGGATTTCTTGTTGGAATTACAGGAAATTAAGTAGTTCGGGGAATTCATCTCCAAATCAGTGCTTCAAATCCAGTCCAAGTTGCAAATGGTTGAAGTTGGAACTACTATGGTTTGATGCTGGCTATTCCCTGGCCTACAGACAATCAGTTTGGCAATGTTCATAAAGTTCCCTGATGGTGGGTCCCTATCACAAAAACAACCATTTTTTTTGCTGACAGTATTAGCACAACAACAAAGGAGTGACAGACCTGAAAAATAAGCTTTCACTTCTAGATGTTATACCACCCTCCAGCCACCCCTACCTTTGCAGCAAAATCCAGTGGTCCTGCCTAAAGAAGGCTTCTCCCCACATCCCAAAATACCCTGGCACTCTGGTGGCCACCACTAGTGTCCTGAATATGTGCACGACCAGAACACTGGGGAGCATGCAGCTACTGCCAGAATGCCTGCATGTGACCGCGGCTGCTGAAATCACCCCTCCCCAGTCACACCAGTTGTGTGTGCCCCTTCTGCCCTTCTTTGGCCACCTTAAATGTTAGGAGATACAAGATGTGGTCACTTTCTGAGGCAAAGTTGCGCCATACTAGTGGGGGGGGGGGGGGGAGTTTACACTGCAGCCCTCAATCTGTACTTGTTTTGTGGGTTGTAATGCAAAGATATATAAATAATTCATTAGCCAGATGTAAAAGACCAGTCACTAGGCTTGAACTTGCAGTGGGATAGTGGACGAAGGACTGTTAAAATCCACTCACCAGTGAGTGGCAAAAGGACAAGTGGATTTTCACAGCCCTGTTTGTCAGTAAAACCAAACATCAGTTACAAGGACTAGTCTACTAGTATAATTCAGAAGCACTCAAAATATTTTTAAAAAGAAAATAATGACGATGTAAATCATAATGCTCATATACTCTTTGGACAAGGGCACATGGCAACTATGTGAATAAGCTTCCATTTAAGAGCTGTCGTTACCGTAAGGACATTATTATCCACATAACTAGGTTAAAGTGCTTACTTCTCAGTGGCATCTTATGCAGAAGATGCTCATCAAAGTAAGACTGACAATGCCATGCTCCTTGGAGCAGCAAAAATATTCTCTGGGGAAAGAAACAAAGCTCCTTTTTTGAGGAAGGCCATTCCTTCAATCTCACCTTGACGACCTTCATTATTGTCCCCATATATTTGCATAAACACATGCAAATTTAGCAATTAGTCAGTTTCATCCCTGTGGCAGGTGACGAGCTTGGGCTCCCAGACACCCCACCCCTTCTCGAAGAAACTGCCTCCTTGGCTTCGCTGGCGGGGGGGAGGTTCTGTCTGTCCCCATAGCGCGGGGGGAGGCCACGGGACCCCCCGCTGCGTTGCCAACTCGCCCACCTTTGTCGCGAGGGTCGCGGTTTGCATGTGCTTATAAAATCCCCAGTGCCCGGAGTCGCGTGAAACCTGGAGGCCGAGAGAAGCAGGGAACTAGCCCCGAAACGCCCCACCCCGCAAACCTCACCTTCCTCTCATGGCTCTTCCGCTCCTCCCGCCGCCTCTCGAACTCCTCGAAGGAGATTCTCCCCTCCAGGTAATCGATCAGCTCGGGGCTGAAGCCCGACATTGTCTCCTACACGAGCTTGTTTTCCTAACGGACCGCGAGTCCCTCAGCTAATAGAGTCCGGCGAGAGCCCGCTCCGTGAGCGTGCCCGTTCCGGGAAACACCGTAAACCCAGTGACCACGCACCAGAGAAGAGCGCATACTCAGCGACACGGGGGCCTTTGCTAAGCGCAACAAGGAGGACACCAGACGGAGGAGCAAAGGCAGAAGCTGTAGGAGGAGCGCGCAATTCCTGCTTTGCAGACACGCATGTGAATGGCACAAAAACAAAACGACAAAGAATCCGGGGGGGGAGGGGCTTTGCGGATGGTGAGGAAGATTGTCTAGAGAAGTTGTGGGGTTTTTGTGCTGGTCCCTATGCAAGAGTTGAAGACAAAGTAGTTCTGACTTGCTGCTACATGCCTGAAGAAGGGTTCTGTGTAACCCAGAAGCCCATACACTCGCACCAAACAGAAGTTGGTTCTTTATCCCTTGTCTCCCCCATCCGTCCCCTCTCCTTGTCTATTAGTTTGTAAACCATAGGCAGGGACCCCGTCATTCTTATTGTTCTGTAAAGGACCAGGTACATAGCTGGCGCTATACAAATGCTTATAATAATAATAAAATATCTGAACGACTGTCTCCATCGTTGAGGAAAATAAATCATCAGCGAGGAGTTTTTAAATTAGCTACAGAATAACATTTTGGCATGTATGCTTCCTTTTCACCTAAAGCCCCAATGTGACCAGCCATAAAGGGAAGACAAAGTGGTGCTAATCAAACAGCTTGACTCCAGTACATTTTCTGACCTTTGGCAGCATGTAACTTTGTACTCTTCCCCCCCCCCCCCCCCCCCCCTCCCTCCCCCCCCCCCCCCCCCCCCGCCCCCCAGGAGTCCTCTGCCTCTGATGCAGCAAACTACAAATGCTGTCATATCATAAGCATCAGCATTCTTACATCATCATCTAACATTGATTTTATGAACAAGAAACACCCCACCCCTGCAACATCTGCAAGTCTTCAGCCCCCAAACACACTATTTTCAAGCTCTTTACTAGAGATATTCTAGGTAAACCTTTACAAACTTTCCAAGTTTAGAAGTTCCAAGTTAAAAATTCCTCCAAAAGGAAGTTTTGAAATCAAAGTAATGATAAAACTTTCATTACAGAGTTACTCATTTATATATTGCACAGAAAAGGGTATGTCTTCGATTCAGGAATTTCTAACTGTTAATCCTGACTCAAAATCTCTAAAACCTCAGACAAGTCACAGTGGTTTTAAAACAAACCTCTCTGCTTTGGCTGTTAGATAGGCCTGTAGTCCCTGGCTATGTGTCTTATTGGTCTCCAGCCACTAGAGTGTCTTCTAGATGCAGGCCAAGTGGTGGAGTTGCCTGCTTGGTGGCTAATACAAGGGTTTTGTGTCTCTCCTCTTTCTTTTGATTTCCCCAATGTATGTGGTTGCTTAATAGAGCTTGATAGTTGGTCCCTGCTGGTCATTACTGCATATATCCAACCTAGGTCTTCTACAGGGTTTGATGGAGAATCTGGTGGGTTCATTACTTGATATCTGTAAGCTCTACCCTGATATCCCTTTGTTGTTTTCAGGGGATCTAAATGCTAGTCTAGGCCATTCTGACCAGGAAGTAAATCAATTGGGGAATTATTGGATTCTGGAGGATGCTGTCCCTCTACCGCCCCATCAAGGGATGGACCCAGGTGTAAACATAAACGGACAAGCCTTAGTTAAATTTTTGACCGATTTAGATTTGTATTTATTAAATGGGCGAGGCTGGGATGACTTCCCTGGTAACTTTACCTACCTCTCTAGTAGAGGTTGTAGTACAGTTGACTATATGGCCGTTTCGGCCAGCGTTCTTCCCATGGTCGAAAATTTCGAGGTGTTGCCCTGGTCTGGTGGTGACCACCTCCCCCTTGTCCTGTCGCTAGAGGCCCCTGGTTTTACCAATCCAGGAACAGCAGTAGTTGGTGGCCACTTATTGAAATCTCCTCAGGAGAGTTCTGCTCTAGTTAGGAGGATATGGACCAATGTCCTGGAAGCTGAAATAATCTCCTCCCTTCATTCTGGGGGGGGGGGGGAAACGCAGATTGCTGGTGATATAGGGTCAGCAGATTCCCCGGGAGGGTATCTGACCACTTATCAACAGCTTATTGAGTGGTTATTTTGTTAAGATACAATTGATGGTTTCCCAATTTCAGGACATGGTTATTTGGTGTTGCTATATATGGAATTAGATTGTTTAAATAAAGATTAAAGAGGGAGGGGGCCAGAACACATCCATGACGGACCCCCTGAGCCAATGATATATCTTTGGTACAAGGACTAGAGGGGTCAGGGCGCACCTGCAGCAAATTGTCCTTATGCAAAAGAACCAACAGGCGGCCATCAGTGGACGTGTTCTGAAGCTTAATCCACAGGCGCTCCCTGTCGACAGTATAAAATGCTGCCCGTAAGTCAACAAAACAGGGCAGTCTTTGCATGCCCCAAGGGGTACTTTGAGATTAGATGCTTTAAGATGTAAACATGGTCAACCGTGGACTGACGCGCTCTGAATCCCGCCTCTTCAGAATGCAGGATTCGTTCCTCATCTAACCATTTTTGTAATCTGCCCAAAAGATACCTCAAGTACAGTTTACCAACCGTTGAAAGCAAACTTAGGGGGCGATAGTTGGAGGGATCGTCCCTGCTACCCTTTAAAAAAATTGGTACCACCAGGCTTTTCTTCCACACCGCCGGGATAACTCCCTCCTGGTTAATCTGGGGAAAAAATGGGGCTAGCCACTCAGCCCACCAATCTGCCTTGCATTTTAATAATTCAGGAGAGATCAGATCTATACCCGGCGCCTTTCCGTTCTTCAGAGACAGGATAAGTGCCTCAACTTCTTGTGTGGTTACTGGGGGCCATTATTGAAAACGGTTTAATGCTTTCAAGACCAGTGGGTTGCCCAAGCCCTAGAGAACAACGCCTCAAAGCGCGCCTGCCATGCCACTAAAGTTATCATATTTCCCCCTGCCAGATTGCCTCTGGTGTTATATCGTGCTATCAAGGACCAAAACCTTCCCAAGTCATTTGACCTGGCCGCTGTCTGGAGTTGGGCCCATTGAGCAGAGTGAAACATTCCTTTCTTAGCTCTAAGCAGGTGCCGATAGCTTTTCCTTTCTATGGTCACCCTTAGGGCGCTGTTAGATGATGCCGCTCACAAGCGGGATCGTTCAGCGCCGGCATCTCTCCCCCGCCTTCCTCTGTATGCCGTGGCTGATGTTCAGACACGGCGTACAGTCATTGTGTGCATGCGCTCCCTTCTGCGCATGCGCACTCGGCCAGGGAACCCGGAAGTGCGGCGTAAAGCCGGCACTTCGGGGATCCATGTCTGAGGGGCCAGGATCGCAGACCCGGTCAGACGCGGGGTAAGATCCAGCCTTACAGTTTAGACGAGCGCAAAGAAAGGCAGCTGATCAAAGGATCAGCCGGCTTTTTTGTCTCGTCTATAAACGCCCTTAATGTGTTGTCCCTTGAAGGTAGGGACTGAAAAATATACACTACCCTCCTTAACCTTCGTCTAGCTACCCTACGTTCACTATCAAACCATCTAGGCGGGGGGGTTTGTCCAGATGTTCCTGTTTTTGTATAGGACAACAAGGGTAACAAAAGCTGGCATAATAGGCCGAAGGCAGCAACCAACTCAGACCTGGAGGTCATTATCTGGTCACACAAGACAGTCACCTGTGCCTCCTGGGTGAAACATACAAAGGCCGCCTCCAAGCCAGATGACCATCTTACTCGGGAAAGACATGGGCTTGACTGCCCTTCCTGCTGTTGTTGACAATTTACAGTTACCATTGGCCCGGTTATTACCCAAATTAACAATGGAAGTTGCTGGCAGAGCTCTCTCGGGATCAGACGGGAGACAGACTTCCCCATGGTATGACAGGGAGTGCAGGGCATCTCGCTCCATGGTCAGATGCCTCTATAGGCGTTTTAGATCTTCTAATAGAGTGGAGCGGTTGAACGAGCTTTCCGAAGCCTGTAGATTGTACAAGAGTCTTCTGAGACCAAAAAGAGAAGAGTATCATAGGGCAGCTTGGGAGGAGTTGGATAGGGCCGCCCGGGACACAAACTCTTCAAAATTTTGGAAGTTGGTGAGAGGGATTAGATGGGAGGCAGGGGAGGGTGTGTGTGTACAAGGTGGGATGGCAGTCCTGGAAGCGGACTGGGTACGCCATTTCACCTCTTTATTCACGGTTGTGTCTCCCCCGTCCCCCTACCTTGAAGTTTTGGAGTCCCTTTCCCAGTGGGCTCCGGTCTCACTTGATGAAGTGAGAGAATTAATAGGATCCCTAAAAGGAGGGAAGGCACCAGGAACAGATTTTTTACCTGCCGGGCTGTTAAAAGCGGATGTTGACTGGTGGGCCCTGGTATTGGCTTCTTTGTTCTCCGCAATAAATGAAGCGGGGCTATTCCCAGTGGTTGGGAAACGGCTATTGTGGTCCCCATTTTCAAAAAAGGATGCCCTTCAGTCCCGGGAAACTATAGGCTGATTAGCTTGTTAAATGTCATTAGTAAGCTTTATGCGAGGTATTTGATAAGGCTAAATGGATGCCTTACAGAGTATAACATCATAGCGAAGGAGCAGATTGGATTTAGGAAAGGCTGTTCTACCCAGGATCAATGCTTTGTATTAAATCACCTGATCCAAATATATAGGATTGCTCAGAAACCACTTTATGTGGATTTCATCGATCTCCGTGCCGCTTTCGACTCCATCCCCAGGGACAGTTTATGGCAAAAACTCCAGGCTTTGGGGGTGGATCGGCGTCTTTTGTTTCTTATAAGTAGTCTGTACCAAAACACTTCTATGAGAGTCCGGCTTAACCATCAGGGTGGTCTCTCTACTAAATAGTGACAGACAGGGGAGTAAAACAGGGATGCGTTCTGGCCCCATATCTATTCAATGTTTATTTGAACGATGTGGTCCAGGTGCTCTCTGCCCCGCCCCCCCCCCGTCACCCCCCTCAAATAGCTGGTACCTCTTTGCCATGTTTGCTCTATGCGGACGACACGGCTCTTCTTTCCTATACGCAAGTGGGGCTGAGGTGCTCGCACGAAAAGACCACGGTAGTGGTCTTTGCAGGCAAGAAGCGGGTCCATAAGTGGAGAATGGGGGGAAGAGAAGTAAGCCAGGTTAAGACTTATAAGTACCTTGGCCTACTGTTTCACGCAAATGGACGTTGGGTGCTCCAGAGGCAGGCGGCGCTGAGTAAAGCCAGGTCATATAGAATGGTGGTTCAATCCTTTTTTAAATCATGGGGTGGCCATTTGATTCGTCCGGCGCTTAGGATCTTTTCTACTAAATGTTTGCCCTCTGTGCTTTTCGGGGCC
Organism: Sphenodon punctatus; assembly: GCA_003113815.1. Lineage (NCBI taxonomy): Eukaryota > Metazoa > Chordata > Lepidosauria > Sphenodontia > Sphenodontidae > Sphenodon > Sphenodon punctatus. Next base: position 1,858,814 of record QEPC01009281.1, read on the forward strand.
CATTTTTGGGCCCTGGGGCGAACTGGGGGTTTGGAAAGGGTCCAAGCTGGATTTATACAAGCTTTGCTGGCTGCCCCGCCGGGGATTAGTTCCCTGGTGCGCCGTATGGAGTGCGGCCTGCAGTCTATGGCAGAGAGGATCTGGTCCTTAGCGCTTAATTACTGGCTTATGTTGTTGTTTGGGTTGTCACCGCCACTAGCTCTCTTGGTAGTCAGAGAGGGATCGCAAAACGAGTGGCTCATAGTAATGAACCGGAAGATAGGGGAGCTGGGGTTTTCCCCGGCCACCCTAGCCCCTTTGGGCTATAACGTGATCAAAAAACGGATTCTGAGGAGATTGGCTGATGTTGCCCAGCAGGACCAGAGATCCGAAATTGGAGAGCAGAGCCCCCAGGTCCTTTATTTAAATTGGGCAAGGAATTTGGCTTTTTTTATCCCCATACTTAGATCAGGGGCTTTCCCTGCAGGATAGAAGGCTTTTTCTGCTTGCACGGACCAATTATTTTCCCTCCGCCATGGTTGAGGGACGTTATAAAGGGATCCCGCTGGCCCATTGGCTCTGTAAATGCCAGCTTCGGCTGGTGGAGTCCTTGGCGCATATAATCCTGGTCTGCCCTATGCACGAGGCCGCTAGAAGAAGGCTCCTTTCCCTGATAATTTCTCCCTTTCCAGGAAGGCTGCTGACCTATTTGCGATTGCTGTTGGAGGACAGCTTGCCGGAGGTAACCTCTGCGGTGGTCCGTTTTTTGTGGTCGGTAAATCCCTGAAATAATAATTAGGGCCTCCTAAGTGGGAAATTACTGCCTTCCATGAATGGTGATAAGATATTATTGTGTGAGAAACCATACAAACAATAATTAATTAAAAGGATGAAATTTATCTTTTAAGTTATTTAAATTCATATGTAAATGGTATGATGAATTGTATTAAGGATTATTTAAAAATTGTGTATATGCATATTTTATAAATCTATCCTATATCTGCAATGACTTCGGTCACGCAGGAATAAAGTTATTAAAGTTATTAACCTCACTGCTGTCCATGGAAATTTTTCAAGTGGTTTTAAAGGGGTTTCGACTAACCATTTACACTAGAGGTGAAACGTATTCAAAATCAAATTTTGATTTTGCAAAATTAAAAATTTGCAGTGTTCGACATTGCATGTCATTACTTCATTCACCATTTCATGTCTGCAGCAGTACTATTTTGTATTGTCATTAATGTATACGATTGTTTTTGTTATTCATATAGCACTCTGTGTTTGTTTTACAATCCTTATCCAGTTTACCCTCACAACAACCTTTTGAGGTACATTATTATTATTGTACTCCTTTTACAGGTGGGGGACTGAGGCTGAGACACAGTGGCTTTACCCAAGACTGACTAGTGAATTCCTGGCTAACATGGGATTTAACCCTGATATCCCAAGTCCCAGGCTACACTGGCTCTACTGTGCATTTGGACTAGGGGGAAACACATGGATGAAGAGCTGAAGACATGAAACAGGAAAGTATTAAATGACAAAGCACTGAAGTGTAGTTAAAAAAAACAACAACTGCGAATACTTGATTGATTTCACAACTACAGTGAAATGGAAATCAAATATTTGTTTTCAGAAATGAATATTCAAATTGATTTAGTTTGCAAATATGCAGCTACAGATGCGTTACAACTTTCAGATCTGCTAAAAAAAAATCAATGCATAAATGAGGGGAAACATCTCTCTTTTACACTGCTGCTATGAATGCTATTCTAGCTGCTACTACAGTGGGTTTAACCACCACAAAACTGGTAATAAAATGCCTTCTTGTAAAAGGGTTCATTCCGATCTTACATTCTTCTTAAAGTATATATGGAAAGTTAAGAAGCTTAGTTTAAAATTGGATTACGCAAGGTTTAAGTGCTACACCTGTGCAAACGGCTCAAGTAATATACAGTGGCCTTGATCCTGAAGACATATATGTGTAGTCTCATTCATTACAGTAAGACTAAGGCACTTTTTAGATGTCACGCCCATGAAGGTCCATCCATCCCCCACAGACCCAGGCGCCCACTTGAAGGCAGCATACAGCCCACACACCACCTACCCATGCCCCTGCACGAGGCAACCTGAGTTTTTCCTGGTTGCTCCACGTAGGGAGATGAATGGGTGGAGCGTGCGGGCGCACACTGACCACACATCCATCCATCGACCGCTGTGTGAAGGCTTCCCCATGCACTGGAAGGGCGTGACAGTGAACACGCTGCCTAAAAACGGTCTAATTGTGTGCAAGTGTGTTAGGGTCAGAGACAATATCTTTGGCTGACATGGATGATCTCATAATATTTCTACTAAACAACTGTATCTTTTCATGCAATTTTAATGACAGTACTTTTTTGTTGTAAAAATGAAGTTCAGTTTAATTTTAAAGTTTCAAGACTTTCCAGAAGATCAAGCAATCTCAATAAGATACCATTCAATAAAACATTTTTTACTTTATTACATCTGGCTTTTAGAAAGATAATATTTATTTACATTCTTTCAGAGAGAGTTGGAAATAGCTAGACATTGGATTGAACTTCTCATTTAAACAAATAAAGCCGGTAAGACTCACTTTTTACAACCATATAGCCACCACCTGAGAAGTGAGCAAATATAGAACGTAATTAGATGTCAGATAACATTAAAAAAAACACCAAAAATGACATTTTGCTACATGTGCTTCCATTTCATGTGAAGTCCAAAAGTATCCACCTGTAAGAAAATAAATATGGCTTTTAGAGTATTTAGGCACAACAGAGTAAGTCAAGGATATACTAGCACAATTCTAATACTACCTAAATACAAGGAGGTAAATCCCTGCCAGCGTACTTCCTTTAGTGACAAAAATTCACTTGGTAAGTGTTTGCAAGAGCACAGATTAGAGACTAACCAGTAAGTTAATAATCATGTGAACATTTGTTAGGTGTTAAGTGACTAAACATGCATAAGCAACACCTATTCCTTGTTCACAAGGTCACTCAACCTCTGGGGATAAGCCACTCAACAGTATGTTCTCCCCTTTAATCAAGAGTACAAACCACTGGAGGCAACCCACATTGCTTTAAACACTGGATGTTAACATTTTGCTCACATTAGCCCCGGATTCACCTGCTTGTTTTTTGTGGAGCCGCCAGATGTTCACCCTCATGGAGCTGTGAGAAATATGGAGCCTGCTATGCAGGCAAATTTGGCAATGTGCTGCCCCAGGGCTGCATCACAGAACTACAAGCACCAGTGCCAATGCCATTTGCTTGGAAATAAAGACACCCAATATTGTATTGGACAAATTTAACTACTTCATTGCAAACCATGCGTGTGTGTAGATACAAAATACCAACCATATAGGACAGGAGCATAATATTGTGATGGTTTTAAAATATGAAAAGATGGAACTAAAATGCACCTTTAACCTGTCAAAAGCAGGGGTGACATCAGGTAAAAACTTGGTTTTAACTGTTCCGGGGGGGGAAGTAGCTTTTCCCACCCCAGGAAAGCTAGTTAGTATAAGACATTGATATTTTCTATTATTAAAACTGATTTGTTAATACACGGTAGATTGCAGGTAATCACAATTTGGAAATATAACTAAAACTACTATAACTATGCAAGCCAAAGACAAACCGATTATATGAAAAACACCAATGTAAAGAACCCTAGGCTTGATAAACAACAATCATAGAATCATAGAGTTGGAAGGAACCTCAGAGGTCATCTAGTCCAACCCCCGGCTCAGTGCAGGAAATCCATAATGGCAGCATCCCTGGCAGACAGCTGTCCAGCCTCTTTGAAAACCTCCAGCGAAGGAGAGACCACCACCGCCCTAGGTAATTTGTTCCACTGTCGAACAGCTCTTATTAGGAAGTTCTTCCTAATGTTTAGCTGAAATCTGCTTTCTTGTAATTTGAGCCCATTATTTCTAGTCTTACCTTCAGGGGCAAGAGAGAACAAGTCTTTGCCATCTTCTCTGTGACAGCCCTTCAGGTAGCAGAAGGCTGCTATCAAGTCTCCCCTTAGTCTCTTCAAGGCTCAACATACCCCACTCCTTCAACCTGAGTAGGTTGAAGGCTAAACATACCCAGCTCCTTCAACCTTTCCTCGTAGGACTTGTTTCCCAGACCCCTGACCATCTTTGTTGCTCTCCTCTGAACCCGTTTCAATTTGTCAATGTCCTTCTTAAAGTGCAGTGCCCAGAACTGGACACAGTACTCCAGATGAAGTCTGACCAGCACAAAATAGAGTGGAACTATTACTTCTCGTGACTTGGAAACAATGCTTCCTGCATCTGTTAATGCACGCTAAAATTGCATTAGCCTTTTTGCAGCTGCATCACACTGCTGACTCATGTTTAGTAGTTTGTGACCAACTACAATCCCCAGATCCTTTTAAGATGTGTTGCTGCCAAGCCAGGTATCCCCCATCCTGGATTTGTACATTTGATTTTTCTTACCTAAATGCAGAACTTTAAATGAAGTTCAATATTACATGGTGGGTGTAGATGGGTGTGTGCCCGTCTACACCCTCCCCCCACTTACCGCACATGGACTGTGGTCATGCATACCAACCAACCACCATCACACCCCGTCTGAACACCACCACCTGCCCGTCTGAGGTTTGTTGTGTTAAAACTGAGGAGGGTCTGCACAGACTGTGCATGGACTTCAGTGGGCTACTATCTTGTTTTTATCCACTGTGTTTGTGTGAACAAAACAGTTACAGTGAGTTAAAGAGGGTGTTAGTTCAAGAGTGTTTGTGTGAACAAGCACCAGTACATTTCCTAGCCTTCATCAGTGTAAGTTTGAGCTTCTTTCACCTCCCTCTAAGAATCCTCTGCGTATCAGATGCAGCAAAATACAAACGCAGTAATTTTGGTGGAGGCGATTGCTTGCCCTTACCTTCAGCAGCAGCTTCTTTCAGCCTTTGAGGTAATTTGGAGGAGAGTTTTTCATTTTTTCATAGTCTACAAAGGCAGAAGCAATGGGATCCGAGTAGAATGCAATAGGCTTTGGCTTCTCATTGCTCATAGAGAAAGTATCTGGGAAGTTTCTGAGATCAAGGCCTCTACCAGAAATATAGGCCTGGAGCATTCTGTAAAACTGAAGATATTTCACTTTTCAAACATATAAACCAGATGTCTCAAATTGATATAATTCTCCCTCTTTTGTTAAAGCAAAGTAAACTTAGTGCTTGTAAACGCACCTGAGAGAATATATGCTTCTCTTTGATCCACAATACAAGTAAACGTTATGGGCAGTAGGTGTGCCAGTTTCTACATGCTGTTGTGCCAGTTTGCTTCAAGCTTGAACTAAAGTGACTACACAGAATGGTAGGCTTGCCACCTCTCATGGTTTTGACTCTTAACACTCCCATTTTGGCCTATGGGCGTATCAGTGTCAAACCCACAAAAGGTGGCAATCCTATGGAGTGGCAATTTAGGCCCCAATCCTTCAAGGGTTGTTTTTAAATGGGATGTGTCCATGCAGGTCCACCCATCCCCTACGCACACTAGTGCTCATCTGAAGGCAGCAAGGATGGGGAGTGTGTGCTCCCATGACCCACGCACTGCTCACTCTCAGAGCATCAGGGGAAAATCTGGAATGCTCCATGTGGGGGCATGAGTAGGCGGTGCATGGGTAGGGACGCACACACGTCGCACACCCATCCTGGCCCGTTTGATTCCCTCCCATTCACCGGACATACATGGGTGCTCCACGCGGTGCACATGAGCCCGCCCTCCCCAGCAGTGTCTATTTTAAAATGGCCAAAGACTTAACATGGGCTTAACATTATACAAGTACTCTGTTGACTTCATAGGGGCTATTTGTGTAAGCAGAATGAAGCACTTGGATAAGTCTTTGCAAGATTGTGGCCTTAGGCTGCATCCATACTAGAAACCTGTGAAACAAGATAATATCATGATTGTGAGCTTATTCAGCAAACTATAGTATCCAACAGGATCTCTGGATTTATCGGTATCGGAATACCAGATTTTTAACATTGCCGGTTTTACCATTTTAATTTTTTTTACATTGTGGCTGTTGTTAAATGGCGGTGATGTAAAAAGCCCGGTAAAGCAGGCAATGTTAAATATCTGGTATTCCGATACTAGTAAGTATCGGTATCAGATTGATTCAATACCGGCCATTATCGGTATTATCAGATTAATCGGATACCGATACTCCCACCCCTAGTATCCAATAGGAACCTCTTATACTAAACATTTAACTTCTAGGGACTTCTACAAATATTCAAGGAATGCTAGTTATGTACGAAGCCTGTGTGGGCTGTTGGTATGGAGCCCTTGGTCTGAGGTCAAGATTTGACATGCCATTCTTTCTTTGCCTTAGTTCTCCATCTGTCAACTGGATAGCCAGGATGCTCTTGTGCATGGCAAACATTGGCCCTTTGAGAAGGTAAGGGTGCATGGCTTCCCTCACCATATTTTCCCACAAGGGGATGGGGCTCACTCTGTAGTTTGTCTAAAATCTTTACAATCATCAAAATATGCTTATAGAGTCAGACTGCCAACTGTCACATTATTTCCTTTAGAAAAAAGTACACGAACATTAGGTTGCAATGAGGACAAACTCCAGCAAGTGCCACCTTCAATTAGCCCTGGGCGTTTCTGTGCAGTTTTATGTTATCTTTCACTGACAATCATCTACATTAGGCAATGGATTTGTTCTCGTTGCTGAAAGTAGGTTTCAAGAACATTAGGTTTAATTTTGGACATATACAAAATTTGTCACCTTACAACAGATTAAAATACTGTGATTATTATTTGTTTCCCATGATTTCTACAGAAGAAACTTGAAATAATTATTTTTAATTTAATATCCCGATACCAAATTAATTTACTTTCAAATCTTTAATAACCATTTATAGTTCTGGTTTGGGTTAGTATATTTGTTTGTAGAAAATATGGTTTAACATTGGACTAAAATATTACCTAAACAAAATTGCACAATTTGGCAGTGCCCATGTTTAATTCCTTATCTGATCTATTAAACAAATTTGATTTTTCAAGATAAAGACACCTTTGTTGTAAAACCAGTATGTCCTGTATGACTGTATAAGATTTATATGAAGTATTTTAAAATGTAAAAATCCTCTTTTCAGCTGAAAGAAATATGCCTAATATTAACCACATAGACCAGATCATAGGTGGGTCTCATTTCAATTTGAAGTTTTTAACTATGAAAATTAATTCCTAAAAAAGCTATATAAACATGATAAAACACACAAAAAGCTTAACTTTTTCACTCCCATGTTTCTAGGAAGCTTTCCTTACCAGATCTCTGTTCCTGGGAATGTCCAGAGATTTCCACTTTTCCTCAGGTCTTAGGGGAGCTCCCTGACCCAAACCCCCTAGAATCAGTGTAGTGCATAGAACCAAAAGCACCAGTTTCCACATACTTGAAAGACAGAGGCTGCACATGAGAGGGAAAGAAAACCAGCCTTGTACCAATCACACACAAAGTAGATATGCAATTACGGATGACAAATTTAAAACAATAAATCAACCCAGGATGCTCTTGCTACTATAGAACAGAGTAGACTAGTGTTTCTTTAAAACAGTTTGTTTTAAAACTGTAGTGAATTCTGACAAGCAGAATAAACATAAATGAATACTCTCCATAACATAGCTTTTTACAAAAGGGTTTAGCTGTACACATTTCCAACATCAGATCTCTGCATGAGACGGAGAAAATAAGGTAAAAATATAAGTGAAAATCCAGATAATTTGCTTTTGAAAAACTCTGGTAGAACACAAATATAGAATAATTTGCAACTTGATACAAGAAAAAAACAGACCAGGCCCCCCCCCCCCCCCCCAAGTAATTACCTCAGTCTCCTTAAGTAAAGCTTACCAGTAATTTTGATTCTGGCTGGCCTCTTCTTGGTTAGCCTGCCTATAATCTCCAAACGGACTGATTTCTCCACTTATATTTCTAGTGGACTGACTGCAGGAGGAAGTCAGTGACGTTAGCAGGGGGAGTTTGGGTTGTTTTTTGTTGTTGTTGGTTTTTGTTTTTAAAAAAGACAGTAATGACTCCATTTCTGTCTATGACAACGACCCTTGTGGATGGCTTTGGGGGAAAAAATTAAAGCATTTGGGTTTTGTCCTTCTATAAGGAAGGCAGAAACTGTATCACAATGGCATTCTGATTTAAACAGAGCTTAGTCAAGAGTGTAAAGGGTATATATAACAGCAACCAGTAACAACAAGAAAGCTGTTATATATAATAAAAACTAAGCTTTACTATGTATCAAAGTGTCAAAATGTACAAAATTATTATTAAAAACCATGAGCCACTAGTAACATGACAACCAAAGAACCTGATGTGTTCAATACAAGACTTTCTCATAGAGAGAGTGTCACAAGAATGATAAGGTAAATCTTGTTGTCTGAGAAGCCAGGTATATCTGTATGACTAACTTCTAATGCTTGACCAAACTGGAGCACTCAACTTCACTGGTAGAGGCTTCTGAAGGACCTTATCATTCTTGTGACACACTATCCCCGACGAAGAGTCTTGTACTCAAAATGTGTTGGCTACCTTGGTTGTCACGTTACTATTGTTTTTCATGTTTTTAATGATAATTTTGTACATTTTGATACTTTGATACATAAAGCTTTGTTTTTCTTTTATATAAACCAGCTTTTTAAAATAGATATCTGGATGATTATTACAGATTATTATTATTTATATCATACTTTCAGTGTTTAAATTGCTTTATTTATTTGTTATTTATCTTAACATTTATATGCCGCCCCCTCCTGCCTCAATCCTCATCTCACCCTTACAACAACCCTGTGAGGCAGGTCATTATTATTTCGATTTTACAAATGGGGAACTGAGACAGAGAAATAATTACTTGCCCAAGGCCACCCAGCGAGGTCATTGATGAGATGGGGTTTGAACCTCAGATAATCGCACCTTACAGAACCATTGCAAAGGCATGGCACATCTACATGTAAAAACAGACATGCAGCTGGCGCACGAACTACACTATGACACACGAAAGGCAGCCCCACCCCCTGACATGATGGACAGTCGTTGGTGGCCAATCACAGGCGGCCATGGCTGCTCGTGGCAGGGGATGGGGCCACTGACACGTGGGCCCACCTGAGCGGCCCTTGGCCCAGGCTGTGGACCCGGAATCATCCGAGGGCCCACATCCAGGCCAGCCGCTACCCAGGCTGGAACAGCAGCGGGCCCGCATCTGGCAGCCTGCAAACAGATGTGTTGGGGAGGCTCTGGCCCAGGCGGGCCATAGCAGATCCCTGTCATCATCCTAGCACTGAAAAGTCACATGATAAGGTGTACTCAAATACTTAGCACAATGTGGCCTAACCCGTTTCACTCCACTACAAAATGTTTATTACTACTCCTGCAATTAAATGGTGTTCAGGACATATTCACTAGATCAGAAGTTCCCAAACTTGATTGGGACTCCAAATGGGGTTATGTCAACCATAAATGGAGTCATAATCCTGATCAATAATCAATATATTTAAGAACTTCGGAAGTGCTATACCGGGTCAGGCCTGGCTCTTCGTATCTTTGACCGCATCCTCATTGGCCAAAACGCACAGCATTTGCCTCCGGGAGGCAAATGCTGTGCATGTTTAGCCTGATGGGAAAGCAAACCCACACGGCTTTGCCTCCGAACATCCAGAGGTTACAGAGCACGATTTTCCAGCTCTGCAACATCTACATGATGGGAGGCAAAGCCACATGGCTTTGCTTTCCCACCATGCTAAACATGCACAGCATTTGCCTCCCAGAGTTTTTCCCAGAGGCAAATGCTACACGTTTTTCCCCAGTGAGAATGTGGTCTGTAGTCATGGGATGCAGGATTATATTTATGCCTCAAAATGGGTTCTCACAAGCAAAAACCTTAGGAACAGCTACATGAGCGGAGATAGTTAAACATCTCCACTTATGTGAGCCTTCAGGTTTATTTCCTGGTAGCTTTGTATCTGGATCGCCTTTGACAGAAAATAGCCTGCAATTTCATCAGTTCATCTTTGAAGCTCCAGTGCTAACCGCTAATTAGAAACACCCTGTTGTCTCACTCCTTGATAAAAATCTAACCACCTGCTAGATTTAAAATACCCGTGCATACGGGGTACAATCCTGACTTGCACCCATGAATTTCTTTTTACTGTATTTTGAAAAGAACAAGGTTTCCAAATTCTATTCTAGCATTCAGTGCATCAAACATGATAAAAATCATAAATGACAGACTCTTCCCTGGAATCACTATAGATAGAAGTTCCATGTTTAAAAGGCATCCGGATAATAGTGGGGCTAAACTATCAACCCCCTGAGACCAGAATGTTTGCAGTGATTGTGAAATGCTAAGGTAGATTAGGGAGGCTACAATGTAAGTGCAATAATAATGGGTGATTTTAACTTCCCCCATATTGACTGGGAAAATGTCTCATTCGGTGTTGCAGAAACCAAGTTCTAGATGGCATCAATTATTGCTTCCTGGAGCAACTTATCTTGGAATCCACCAGAGGAGACATTATTTTAGATTTTGTCCTAACTGGAGCAGAGAGCCTAGTGGAAGGGGTAATGGTGGCAGAGCCACTTGCTAACAGTGATCTAATAGTCTAATTAAATTCAACATGCTAATAGGTACGAGTTTACTGAATAAGTCTCCCACGAGGGTGTTTAACTTCAAGAAGGGGAACTATGCAAAGATGAGGAAGTTAGTTAAGGGAAAGTTATCAGGGTCAAAGGCATGGACACTATTGAAAACTTCTATCTTAGATGCCCAGATTAAATGTATAGTATATACCACAAAATCAAAAAAAGGAAAGGATTCAAACAACTGCCCGCATAGTTTAATGGTAAAATTAAGGAAGCTATCACAGAGCCAAAAAAAATGCCCTTCAAAACATGGAGAAGTACTCCAAATGAGGTCAATAAGCATGAGCACAGACATTGGCAGAGAAAGTATAAAACCGTGATAAAAACAGGGAATTTGAGGAACAACTTGTTAAGGATACCAAATCCAATAGCAAACAATGTTCCCAGTACATCAGAGGCAGAAAACCTATAGAGAGGCAGTTGGTCCACTAGATGATCAGGGAACAAAGGGGGCAGTCAAAGATGACGAGGCCATTGCTGAGAAACTAAATCCGTTCTTTGCATCAGTTTTTACTTCAGAGGATGTTGGTGCAATACCCACACCAGAACTATTTTTTGCTGGTGAGGAATTATCTGACATTAGCATCACATCAGAAGAAGAGGTTTTATTGCACATCAATAATTAAAACAGTAGCAAGTCACCTGGGCCTGACAGTATTCATCCCAAAATACAGACACAACTCAAACTTGAAATTGCTAAACTGCTATCAGTAATATGTAACTTATTGCTAAAATCCTCCTCTGTGCCAGAGGATTGGAGATTAGACAAGGTCAAGTATGCATTGTTTATTGTGTGGCCAAGGCTATTACAATCCAGATAACACTCGGAACCATAAAACAAGACACATCAATACAAAAACAACATTGGCAAGTACATAAATACAAAGCCACAATATTCTCAAAACGTCCGCTGTTTACAGTGCAACGTAGTTAACAAATCCATTGCAACCGAACCATCCTCAGGTCCTACACCAGGGAAGCCAAGCAAGCTGGAGGGGACTTAGAACTACTCTTAATTAGAAATTAGGGGTGGGACTTGAGGCAAAAAAACAGATACTGGTTACCGGTTTAAAAAAACCCAACGGTTTACCGGATTAAAACCGGTATACCAGTACCAGTATTTTTCCATTGGTTTCAATGGGGAACTGTCCCCATTGAAATCAATGAAAAAAATCCACACAATACCTCCCCTCTTCCCCTCCCAGGCTGTGCGGGTGGAAGGGGGGACACCACCCACCCATCCTGGATTTTTTAAAACAATTTTTTACTTGAAATCCCTGCTAGTGCGGGCTATGGCGGCAGCCCGGAGCCCACACCAGCAGGTACTAGGGCAATCCCTGGGGTGGGGGGTGGTTTAACACCCACCCCACCCCAGGGATCGCCCTACCCCCCCACCCAGGGATCGCCTACGTTACTTGCACGTAGGCGGCGGCGGCTGCAGCATGGCAATCCGGCGGCTTCAGTGCTGGCTGGCTTCAGCGCTTCACTAGGCCTTCCAGGGAACTTCCTGAGTGCAGCTTTTCCCTTAGGTTGATCAGAGCAGGGCATTGAAAAAAAACATGGACGAGAGAGTCAGGCTGCAGAAGGTCACAAAGGGAGCAATACCACTTTTCTCTGGGAACCCCCACATATCGGCCCTCGAGAATATCCGGGGGAAAAGTCTCACATCTAAGACGAGTGAAAGCCTGTCTTGCTGAGGGATCCAACCAGGTAAATAAATAACTAGTTTTAACCTGGAAGATTAGACAATGTAACCCCAGTTTTTAAGAAGGGCTCCAGAGGTGAGACTGGAAACTACAGACCAGTAAGCCTGACATCAGTACCAGGCAAACTGGTGGAGACCATTGTTAAAAACAGAATTACTAGGCATATTGACAGGCATATTTTGAAAAGCAGGTAGGTAACAAACAGCATGGCTTTAGCAAAGGGAAGTCATGCCTCATTAACCTATTTGATTTTTATGAGATTATTTAATAAGCACATAGATAGGGGGGATCTGGTTGATATAGCATACTTGGATTTTCAAAAAGCTTTTGACAAAGTCTCTCACCAGAGACTCCTGAGCAAACTAAGTAGTCATGGGATAAGAGGAAGAGTCCTATCATGGGTTGGTAGCTGGTTAAAAGATAGGAAACAAAGGGTAGGAATAAATGGTCATTTTTCAAGTCAGAGAGAGTTAAACAGCGAGATGCCTCAGGAGTCAGTACTGGGACCAGTATTGTTTAACATTTTCATTTATTATCTCAAAAAAGGGGTTAAGAGGTGGCTAAATTTGCATATGACACCAAATTATTTAAGATAGTTAAGACCCAGGCAGACTGGGAGAAACTCCAGAGGGATCTTGTACTGACTAGGTGAATAGGCAATAAGATGGCAAATGAAATTCAATGTTGATAAGTGCAAGGTGGTGCACATAGGGAAAAATAATCCTCGCTATACAGAAACAATGCTAGTTTCTGATGTCGGTGTAACCCCTCAGAAGAAGGATCTTGGAGTCATTGTGAGTAGTTCCTGGAAGACATCGGCTCAGTATGTGGCAGCAGTCAAAAAGGCAGTCAAAGGCATTATGCTAAAGCAAAATAAAATAAAAGAGAAAATATCATAATGCTGCTGTATAAATCTTTGGTACGACCCCACCACCTTGAACATTGTGTGCAAGTCTGGTCACCCATCTCAGGAAAGATATAAAAGAATTTTGAAAAGTTCAAAGAAGGACAACAAGGAAGACAGAAGATTGAATAAACTTCCATAGGCAGAGAGGCTCTCAACAGGTTAGGGCTGTTTAGCCTGGAGAATAGGTGATTAAGGGGGGATATGATCGAAGTTTACAAAATCATGAGTGGTCTGGAAAATGTAAATAGGGAACTGTTGTTTGCCCTTTCCCACAATAAGAGTGTGGCAGAGGGCCCTGCTCCTGCGAGCACTTTCAGAAATTAGCTTGGGTCCCTCTGACACTCAGGGATATGAGTCCAGTCATGCCATGTAGTGGGGCAATTTACTCTAGGGTGCTAGTCTGGCCTTCACCACCCCTATAGTAGCCAGCTCAGTCCACCAGTTAAGGGACTTCTCCTGCTAATGGGTGTGTCCCCAGTGATTGCCACCCCAAACAATAGTCCTCCCGAACTTTATAAATAAATATATAATGGTCCCACCTGGTTCCTGTAGACTCTTTGCCTCTTTCAGGCAGTTGCGTGATGCAACCAGGGGTTCATGCTTGCTAGGCTTCCTTTAGCCCAGCTCCCTGTTAGCCGAAAAGGTTTCCCCTTCTTCTGGCCAAGACTAGTTCATTATTCTGCACCGTACCGTGCCCTGCCTTCCTCCTCTGTCTTCTGGGCTGCAGGCTTTTCTAGGCTAAGCCAGCTCAGGTGCGTCTCGTCAGCCCCCTCAGCTATACTTGGGGCCAATCTCTTAAAGTGGTAACCGCCCCAGCTGCTCCACCTTGCCACATCTCTCCCCTGCCCCAGAAAAGTTGGGGCCACAAAAATTGACCCGGCTAAGTCCCTAAATGGGCAGGGTGGGAAGAAGCCCCTTGATGGAACTCCAGTTCACAATTTATGCGCTGAGGCCCCGCACATCCAGGTCTCCTAGAGTATTCTTCTACATCATGCCTCATTTGACAGCAGTCAGTGGGGGAATCCTGGAGTCCACCAGAACTCATGCACTGGTAAGCCCCTGCAATGCGTGGGGGACTAAGTTGATGGCCCCTTGCACGTTGGCATTGCACCCAGTGCCCACCATCGCAGAGATTCTGCTGGGGCCTGCAGTTGCATCCCCCCTTGGAACCTTAGTCAGGGCCATGTCTACTGCCATCCTATCCTCAGTGTCAGTTGCCTTTGCCAGACCAGTTCTTCCCTTTTCCTTTACAGGCTACCTAGGGAGCAGGTAAGTCAAATATCCATTTTTCTACCTTAGTTGCCTCAAAGGGGGTTCCTGGAGATCTGTGGGGTTCCTGAAATAAGCCCCAGTTCCCAGCCTGCCAGCTTGGTGCGCCACTCAGCACTTGTCTCCACTTCCTGCACGTCAGAGTTGATGCACCACTCCTGTCCTCTTGTTCGGCCCCAGATGTCCTACAGCTGGGGCCTGCACTTTGCCATTTCCATCTGGGTATGGAATTGTTGGCCCTGCATTTTTTCCTTTTGCTGTCCACATTGTGGGACCCTAAATGAGCCTTTGATACCACACAAACCCTCTTCTGTTGAGGTCCACAGTTCATGACTCCCCAATAGTAATCCTGAGCTTGGGTGGTAGGTTGCTGGAGTCTTATTTCTCCCTGAATTTTTCCTGAGATCCTGCCTCATTTTTGGTTTCTCAACCCGGCCACCTTCAGTCCAGAGGCTGTGGAACATAAGTCAGTCCTGACCAATTATGACAGGCCAGGGTAAGCATGTCATGACCCCTACCCAGACCTTGCATGTCTTCGGGGCCCATGGTTAGTGGCTCCCAGGCAGCTAGATATGTTCTCTGATACCCATTGGACACAGTGCAACACCACCCTGTCTGCTGAGGTCAGGCAATGTGGAGGCATTAAACGCTGTCTAATGAGAGTCTTGTGGACCCAGAGGTTAGTAGCGTGGCTGCTGGCCAGTCTCCCAGATAAGCTGTGCATGTATATAGATGGCCTTGTACGGTTGGCAGTGTGGAGCAGGCAGTCAAGCCATACCCACTTCAACTTAACCCACACAGTGGAAGCAGTGGATCCCACTCCCACACTTGGGACCTGCAACTGTGTGGGGTCCCCTTTTGGGTGACTCCTCCAGCAATCTGTCTGTATATGGAATCTCCTCTAGCCAGCCCCGTTCAGTTCATTCAGATGCATGAACCTATCCCCTTCTTGCTCTTCTTTGGGTCCAGTCAAAAGTATTAGACCCCATTCCCTGTTTGCCATCCCTATTGGGACTAAACATTAGAAAAACCTCAGTGGCCCAAATGGCTGCCTTGATTGACTTGGACTCCTGTTTTTTGAACCAGATTTGCATTGGCTCAGGAAGGAATTGCAGAATCTAATCAAGTGCCACCTGATTGACTATCTGATCCACCATCTTCTCACTAGGTTTTAGCCACCCCATGGCAAGATCCAAAAACTGTTGCCCCAAACTGTTGCCCCAACCCTTTCTATATTTTAGTGCTTTAATCTGAGCCCTATACAAATCTTTTGACGTTATATTGGCACAGGATAGCCCTCTTCACCGGATCATAATTTACTACCATATTCTCCCTAAGGGTGTGGTATGCTGCTTGAGCAAAATCTGTGAGAAAAGGGGCCAGCTTCACTGCCCAGGTAGACTTTGGTCATTGAGCAGTGGTAGCCACCTATTCAAAAATCACTAGTTAAGCATCGGGGTCATTCCCAGGTCCCATCTTAGTTAATGTCCATGCCTTGATCCTGAATTAACTTCTACTGTAGGCTGTGCCTGGTTGGAAGAGCTGAGTGTGTTGTTCCAGTTGCTCCTGTTGAACCCACTGCTGCTGCTGCCTCCACGAGTTGCTGCATCATTTGCACAAGAACCGCCTGTTGCTGTGCAGCTACAGTGAATAGTTTCTGCATAGGATCCTCATTCTCCATGTTACAAATTATGGGTACTAATGTGCCTGCAAGGATAACTATGTTACAGTACCCCACTCTTTAGCAGTGTAGTCCCCCTGCCCTTTCAGGTCGAGGCGAGCGCTGCCCACGTTCTCCACCAGTTGTGGCAGAGGGCCCTGCTCCTGCAAGAACTTGGAGGAATTAGCTTGGGTTTCTCTGACATTCTCAGGACTATGAGCCCAGTCATGCCATGTAGCAGGACAATTTACTCCAGCATGTGTGTGAGCCTGGCATCCACCACCCTATAGCCAGCCCAGTCCACCAGTTAGGGGCTTCTCCCACTATCAGGTGTGGCCCCAGGGGTTGCTACCCCAAACAAAAATACTAACTCTCCTGGAGTTTACAAACAAGTACAGAAGAGTCCTACCTGGTTCCTGCAGACTCCTTGTCTCTTTCAGGAAGTCCTATGATGAACCAGGAGTATGTGATTGTTAGGGCAGGTTGTGAGTGGAGCGGGCCAGCCAGGGGAATTGACCCACCTGTCCAGGTGTTCCTGAGCTGGTGTTTTCCAGGGACAGGCATGTTTCCTGCTTGTGTTCTTGTGCTAGGCTGTCTGTCTGAATGCAGGCAAACCCATGGGTGTGTGCAGCTCCAGTCTGAGTCATCCACATGTCTGCTCTGGGGCTCCGGCCCACTCCGTGTCTGTCTGGAAACACCCAAAGTGCTGCTTTGGTACAAGCCCCACTGCAGTGAATGGAGCTTGCATTGGCAAAGTGGCTTGAGAATCGCAGACTTTATTAGTGTATTGACAGTCTCTTGCTATTTCTGAGCAATACATTTTTGGATTCTTGATAGCTAGTCTAACTTCTCAGACTTTGCCATTTTATAAAACAGGACTAAAGGGAGATTGATGATGGAATTTGGGGAGCCATATGTCACAAATCTCTTCCTAATAAAACTACTACATTTAGATACCACCCTGATTCTGTACTATTTCATTAGTAATTCTGTGCAATCTTGATGGATTATTATATAAACATAATAAAAGTAGTTAAGAGACAGTGTTTTTGTTATTTTCAGAGCTGAAAAGCAAGTCCAAATCTACTAATCTGAGACCTATTATCCTTGATGAAATTTTGGATGAACATAAGAGAATAATTAAAGAAGAAATTGCCAAAGAAAGTATTGCACCTACTGAACATCTCAAACTTTACGACAAGTACAATGACTTGATAAACAAGCAAGCTGAGAAGGATATTGATCAGTTCCTGGAAGAACATGCCTTCGAAGAAATAAGTGAAGTTGCCAAGTTTCAAAACCTTAGTGAAGAAATAGAGTACACTTCAAGGAAGGTAGATTTATTTTTAAAAGGGATGAATCAATTCACTTTTAGTGTTAGTTTTCTTCTAGCTCCCTGCTAGCCCCCAGGGTTCCCCCTACTCCTGGTTAGCCTCCTGCTCTGCTCTCCCAGCCAAAACCACTGCTGCCTCCTCTCCTCTCTGGGCTGCAGGTATTGCTAGGAGAGGACAAGGAGACACTCTCTGAAGTTAAATGGCAGCAGATTTAAAATAAACAAAAGGAAGTACCCTTTCACTCTCTTGACAATACAGCTGTGGAATTCGTTACCACAGGAGGCAGTGAAAGCCAGCACCATAACTAGCTTCAAACAGAACCAAGATAAATTCTTAGAGGCTAGAGCCTTAAATGCTTACTAGCTGTAGCTGGGGCTTAAACCCCTGGCTACCCATAGCTGGGAGTGGGTAGCAGGAGATGGGTCACACTGCCATGACCTATATTTCTCTCAAGCTACTATAGCTGGACACTTTCAGAGACAGGATGCTGGCTCAATGGATCATGGGTGTGACCCAGTATGGCACTTTCTATATTCTTATTAGCGATGGGACACAAATGAATCTTTGGGATTCATTTTTTCCCCCAGTTCAGTTCATTTTAAATACATTTTTAAATTATTTTTTGTTCTTCCCCCATCAAAGTTAATGGGAAATCTGTTCCCTTTGAAGTAAACAGGAATTCTTCACGTACACTTCAATGGGAAGTGAACCGGGTCCAGGACCAAAACCCCCATCCCTAACCCCCCCAACCCCATCCCTTGGGGCAAGGAACCCAACCTCCTCCACCCCCCTTCTCCAGGGCCCACTACCTATGGTGCATGCGTGCTCAGGGTCTGTGTACTACTACTACTACTTATTTCTATAGCGCTACTAGGCAGACACAGCGCTTTACAGTTACAGATTTTCAGAGGCAGGTCCCTGCCTAGTAGGCTTACAATCTAAGATGGACAAGGGTGAGGGAAACACAGGGAGAGGCACACACATACATTCCCATTTTATAGATGGGGAACTGAGGCCAAAAGATTGTGACTAGCTCAAGGTCACCCAGTAAGTTCTGCTTGAGTGGGATCTGAACCCTGGCTTCCCAGGTGCAAATCCAGCACCTTATCCACTACACCACATTGGCTCTCAGTGTGAGGGGAGCTAGCCAGTGGTTGACTCAGGACCCAGCTAGTTCCCTTGTGATCTTGTGTAACATTTTTTCTGGCTTGCAAGCAGCTTCTGCTACTCTCCGTCCCATTCAGTGTGTGTGTCTTTCTGCCTGTCCTCATCCTCCATGTCAGTCCCATGGCAGCTGCTCCTTTCTGTGCCTGCCGTTCCCACCTGTGGTCCGAGGCAAGGATGATTTGGGGGGTGTTGGATATGATGGACTTCGCTGATGTATGGCTGGGGGTGATGTACCCTCTCATGAGGCTGCCTATAGGCACCTGAGCCACCTGCTCTAGCTCCAGGGGCAGCAGCATTCCTGCGGGATGGTGCGCAAACACCATGCAGCCCAACTCGGGTCCCCAGTTCAGCAGACTGCTGGAATGTGACGCCTGGGCTGATGGGCCTGTGCCCCATGCTGTGACCAGAGTCTGGCAGCGTGCCAGGGGACCGCTTGCTACTACTTCCCTTTCTCCCTTTACCATTCCATTTACAAATCCCCGCTCATTAAAGTTAAGTGCCTTCCTTGATGCCGTGTGCTTTGTGTGGGTGGCAACTGGTTCCCATGACTGGCTAGCGTCCCACCTGCTATGCGTCTCCATGTTCCAGCCAGGATGCTCCCCTACCCTCCCAGAGTCCTGGAGAGAAAGGGCAGATACGGCTGGGTTGGCTTCTTCTGCCCATAGTTTGCCATGGCTGTACGTTATGGCTGAGGGCGGAATAGTGGGTGGGCCAGGGGATGGTAGGTGGAGCTGGGTCAGGTGGATGGTTTCTGGCCTGTTCCATGGCGTGGCAGGACTTGTGATGATGACCTGCCCACCCTGTTGCCCCATGGCAGGGCTGCTCATTTGGACAGTTCTTCCCCTCAGCCCAAAGCATGGTGGCGGCGTTCGCCGTCCCCATAGCAGACAGGGGATCCCCACCCCAGCTCATGAGGCTTTGTCCACAATTTCAGATGTTTAATTTTAGCATTATATGATCTGGACATCACATTTGGAGAGAGACTTAATAAAATAAATATAGAAATAATTGGTTTTAACAAAATCCATTATAAACTCATTTATTAAAACATCAGAAATTTCCCATTTTCAGCTAGTTCTGCATTAATTAAATACTGCCCTGCAATTTCACTTCTTCACTTAGTTTTTCCACATTGACATCACTTATAGATGGCTGCTAGCAAAGAGCCTGATTCTGCTCTAGTGTAAGTCAATGGAAAATTCATGTCAATTTTAACAAGAAGTAGATTGGGCCCAAAGATGCACTTTGCCTTGGCTTTTTGTGGAGTGTAAAATTATACTAATGCTTTTCTGCCTGCAGTAAGTGCTGTTAGATGTTTCATATTGGCCTATGAAAATTAGATATTAAGCGCATTCTATTCCAAACAGAATTTAATTAGAGTAAGCTACATTCAATAACGAACTTAGTGCTTGGCCCAGAAAAAAACAGCTTTAGCTGGCCACAAAAGTTCTATGCTTATTCCAATGGTTTTGTTAATTTTAAAACACAAAAACAAAATTACAAATAAAGTAATTGTTTCTCAGGAGAAAACAAATAAGTGTTACAAGATGCCCCATTTTACAGAAATTCATACAAAACCAAAACGGAACCTTTGTCAGAAAGGCCTCAGAGGACGGTAAGAGAAAGAAATGAACATTTCAGAACATGTGAGCCACAGCCACCTTTCTTTATGACTAAATAACTTTTTTCCTGTTATACCACGTGGTGATGATATCAAATGAGGTAGAATGAGCATCATTAAAGGTGAAGTCCAGTCCCTACTGAATGCAATGGGAGTTTTGCCATCATTTATATTGGAACCTGGATTTCACTTTTCATGGTTTCCCATACCAAGTAGATAATTGGTAATGCAATATTTTATTTTTTATTTTAATTTTTTTAATTTCTGCCCCGCCCACAGGCAGCCCTGAGAGGCTCACACAACAGTAAACAACAAAAACAGCTTAAAACAATTAACTGGGAGGAAATAAGATAAAATACCCCAGACCTCCACCTCCCTAACCCAATCCCCCCACCCTCCTCACCCAAAGCTAGAAAATACAAACATAGCTTAGAAAAATAAAAATAGGAAAAAGCTGTTCATATTCACACAGTAAAGAATTCTACAAATCATCATCTTCCCTTACTTGAGCTTCCGCTTTGCCTTGTCGTGATGTTCAGCAAACACACACATCTACAGGTTATAGAGCGAGCAGCATATTCAGCAAAACATGGACCTACAGTTGTTTTCCTTAATAAATAATTGCATTATTGGTATCGGGTTTTATTGTCGCGGATGCCTCGGTTTCCCCAAAAAGGAAAAAGTACTTAGTGGTTCAAACCAGACATAAACTGACCTGAATATAGGGTACTAGTTTCCAATCGGAGGGTTAAAGAGAGATCCCACCTACTATGTGGTAAGAGTGAACCCTCCTTAGTACGTATGTAATGACAGTATATTTTTAAAGGAGGACTCAAGACAAAAAGAATATAAAAAACAGGTTTAGTTCAATTCAAATAAGGTTTTAGATAGTACAAAAAGGAAACCTCATTAAGTCACAAATATGAACAATATGATACAAAAGACATTCAAAGAACATCTTACATTGTCGAAGTCAAAACCTTAAAGAAAAAGCTACGTTATCTATCTATCCGGCTCAGTGTCATAGTTACCAGTTCTTTAGGCCCACATCTGCCTGGTTGAGAAGTCTTCAGGAATCCAAAAGCTTTCTAAATTTCTCCCTTCCAGGGCAGGCATATTTATCCTACATTTCTGATGTTCCAGCACTTCCTGGAATTAAAAAGTCTCTACCCACTGACTGACCTGTCAAAATCAAAAACTTCAGAATAGGCACTTTTGCAAAAAATTGAACCCACTAAAACGGATATCTTAAGCCTATAATCAGGGGAAGATGCACAAAAATCCTATTGGTAGAAGTTGGAATGTTTCAAAATACGCACTAGCTGCTAACTTTTCTCACAATGCCTTCTTTACAAGTGAGTTTCAGGTTAAGCCACTCACACACACAGGTGAAAAGGGAAAGCGTGGCTAACCAAAGAGAAAACTGGATAAGAAACAAACACAGAGTTTCAAAAACAAGTCTTCCTAGTCTCTCTCCTATTCAGCATTTTAGCTTTGTCAAACATATTTCTTCACATTTTGAATCAGAGGTTTGCCAAGCACATATTAAAACACATCAAAATACATGCCAATGCATGACATTATTTCAAGAAATAACCATAATAATCAAAATTCCTATTTGTGCATGGAAACATTTGCATAGAATCATAGAATTAGAAGGCACCTCAGAGGTCATCTAGTCCAAAGTTCTGGCTCAATGCAGGAAACCCACAGCTACAGCATCCCCAACAGACGACTGTCCAGCCTCTGTTTGAAAACCTCCAGCGAAGGAGATACCACCACCACCCTCGGCAATTTGTTCCGCTGTTGAACAGCTCTTACTGTAGAAAGTGCTTCCTAATGTTTAACCGAAATCTGCTTTCTTGCGATTGATTTATTTATTATTTATTTATTTCTGAAATCTAATACCCCACACCCATCCTGCCACAGGCAGCTCAGGGCAGCTAACAAAGTCAACATATAAATACATAAAAACTGAATACATCATAAAAAACATTCCCTCCCAACCCCCCACCCATCTCCCCCATTCCTACCCACTCCCTTCCCCGAAGGCCTGGACAAACAGTCAGGTCTTACAGGCTCGGTGGAAAGCCAGCAGACTCGGGGCCAGTTGAGCTTCCTCCGGGAGGGAGTTCCACAGCCACGGTGCAGCCACTGAGAACGCCCTCTCCTTTGTGGCCCCATCTAACCCGGAGAACCTCCAAGGCGGCATCCCTGGCAGACCACAAGGATTGCCCCAGGACTCCAGCCCATTATTTCTAGTCTTGCCTTCAGGGGCAAGAGAGAACAGGTCTTTGTCATTCTCTCTGGGACAGCCCTTCAAATAGTAGAAATCTAATATCATGTCTCCCCTTACTCTTCTCTTTGTTAACATATCCAGCTCCTTCAACCTTTCCTCATAGGATGTGGTTTTCAGACCTCTGACCAACTTTGTTGCCCTCCTCTGAACCCATTACAATTTGTCGATGTCTTTCTTAAAGTGTGGTGCCGAGAATTGGACACAGTATTCCAGATGGTCTGACCAGCGCAGAATAGAGTGAAACTATTACTTCTCGTGACTTCGAAACAATGCTTCTGTTAAGGCAGCCTAAAACATCATTAGCCTTTTTTTGCAGCTGTGTCACACTGCTGACTCATGTTCCGTTTGTGATCAACTACAACGCCTAAATCCTTTTCACATGTATTGCTGCCAAGCCAGGTATCCCCCATCCTGTATTTGTACATTTGATTTTTCTTACCTAAATGAAGAACTTTACATTTTGTGTTTCAGCCCAGTTTTCCAACTTATCAAAATCATTTTGAATTTTATTTCCATCTTCTAAGGTGTTAGCTATCCTTCCCAATTTTGTATCATTTGCAGATTTAATAAGCATTCCTTCTACTCCCTCATCCAAGTCATTAATAAAGATGAACAGTATTGTTGGACTCAGGACAGAGCCCTGTAGCACCCCCACTCGACACCTCCCTCCAGAATGATAAGTCATTGATGAGCACTCTGAGTACAATTGGTTAACCAGCTGTAAATCCACCTAATGGAATTATCATCTAGCCCACATTTTACCAGCTTGTCAAGAAAGATATCATGGGGGGACTTTGTCAAATCTAGATATATTATATCCGTGGCATTCCCATGATCCACTAAACTAGTAGTTCAATCAAAAAAGGAGATAAGATTAGTCTGGCATGATTTATTCTTTTTTTTTTTTTTTTTTGGCTGCATAATTTTTAATTTCTTTATTTTTTAATTTTTATTCTTTAACATATTAACAGTGTTACATTTATTTTTCTGGTTCTTCAACCTGTGTCATTGTGCCCTCCCACCTCCCGCGCCCTCCCCCCCATCAACTCGCGTGTTAATTGTCCTTTGTACCTTCTGTCTTCTTTCACTCTTTTCCGCTAGTGTTGATTTATTCACAATAAAAAGTCAAACAAATAAGTTCGTTGATCTTCCTCGGTTACTGGTTTCTGCATCTGTTCCAGACACTGGAACCACTTGGCATTAAAGTCTTTTGTCTTGTCCTTGATGGTTGCCATAGCTTTTTCCATGGAGAAAAGGTACCACAAGTTGTTCATCCATGTCTGAGTACCTGGAACTCGTTCCTCAATCCAAAACTGCAGTATTGCTTTCAACGCTGCAGCTATCATAGTGGTACAGATAGGTTTCTTACTTTTTAACAGAGGTACTG
>QEPC01009281.1:1882948-1945327 GCA_003113815.1 Sphenodon punctatus
AAAAAAACCTCCAGCTCCTCTGGGTCTTCGAAAAATTTTCTCCTATTGTCCATCCATATTGTCATCTTGGCTGGGAAGCGTACTTGAGGTTTCAGTCCCATTTGTTGTAGCTTCAGGTAGTATTTCGCCCATTTCTTTCTTTTTTGCGTGGTTTCATACGCATAGTCTGGATAGATCCTAATGTTTTTGCCTTTAAATTGTAGTTGTTGTTTCCCTCTGGCCAGACTTAAGATTTGTTCTTTGTCTTTATAGCGTAAGAATTTTATAATTATTGTTCGTGGCTGTTCATTCTCTTTGGGCTTAGGACGCAGTGCTCGGTGAGCTCGTTCTATTTCTGGGGGTGCTTCGAACCTTTCCCCTGGAAAGTTTTCTTTGAGCAGTTGCTCTATTAGGGCTTCCATCCCTTCTGTCTCTTCCCCCTCTGGGACCCCCACGATTCTAAGATTGGAGCGTCGGGACCTATTTTCCATATCTTCCACTCTGTCTTTTAAAGTCTGGACTGTTTTTTGTGTGCAGGCCAAATCATTCTCGTGATTCACCGCCTGATCTTCTGCCCTTGTCATTCTGTCTTCTAGGGCCTGAACATTTTTTGTCAAATTTTCCAGTTTGGTGTTCGTTTCCTCCGTTACTTGCTGAACTTTACTTATTTTATTGAATAGTTTGTCCCTATGCCCATTTGCCTTTTGTAATTCTGATTTTATTTCATTTCTTACATCTTCTATTAGGCTCTGTATTGTTTGAAGGCCCTTTTCTCCCTCCTGCAGTGCCTCCTCCATGCCCCGTTGCTCTGCTCCGGCCGCCATTTTGCCTTCCCCCTCCAGCCCTGCGTGGTCACATTCCTGGCTGTTTTTAGCTTTACAAAAGCCTCGGAGCGTTCCTTTTTCGCTCGTTTTAGGTGGTGGGAGGTTCCCCTGCTTAGGCATCCTCTTTTTGGGGGCTCTTTTGCGGGCTTACCGGGTGCTCTCGGGGCGGGTAATCAGCTCTGGGACGGAGCTATCGGCGGGAACGTCCTTTCACTCCTCGCGCATGCGCAGACCTCATAATTTTTAAACCTGTAAGGATGATGCCTGTCAGTGATAAGTGATTCAGATTGGGATCTGTAAACTTGTGATCCATCCGCTTTTTTCTCTCTTAGCTTCCACTGTTTCAGAGCTTCTGTCCACAGGGAAGGACAGCAGTCAGCCTTCGTTCTAATGCAAACACCAATTGAGCACTGCAGGCCTGTATTTTGGGATTCTGGGGCAGTAGTAAGCCAGCGGGGAAAAAGATGCGTGGTGAGTCCCAGGCTGCAGCAGGCCAACGTTGCATCTGTTTTCACCCTGACACTCTCTGAAGGCGAAAGCCCAGTTAATGAAGACTGCGCTGGGGTCAGAGAGATACAGGGCTCATGCTCTGCTGAATTTATCTCAAAGCTCCAGCTCCCAGGCAGTCCGGCAGTTTTGGGCAGCAGCAATAGTCCCAGGACACTCTGCCCCTGTTTCCACGGCCCCCAGGAGGCTCCAGCAGCCGTAGCAGCAGAAATCTGGCATGATTTATTCTTGACAAAACCATGCTGGCTTCTAGTAATCACAAGAGAGAGGAGATGCAAAGAAGCAGTTAAGTATCAAAGCAGAGAAACAAAAAACTGCTTCAGAAGATCAAATGTCTACAATTTTAATACAGAGCCGAGGTATAGAACCAAAGTAAACATAAAAGGGAGTGACCAAACAGGGAAAGGAAAAAAGTCCAAAATCCAACATTTCACCAAGACTGGCTTCTTCAGGGATTGCTGGTGGCTTTTCCTTTATTTCCATTCTCTCAGGGTTCCCTTTATTTCAAATATCTAAGGAGTACAACAATGCATACAAACAATATCATGCCGTACTCATACATACATCTAATTATCCAATATAATTAATATAAACAAGAGGGGTAATAGTTTTTCACCACAGGCAACACTCCTATAAACAAATCATAGATGTATGTACGAGTAGAGTACTGCATGATACTGTTTGTCTGCATTGTTGTACTCCTTAGATATTTGAAATAAAGGGAACCCTGGGAGAACGGAGATAAAGGAAAAGCCACCAGCAATCCCTGAAGAAGCCAGTCTTGGCGAAACATTGGATTTTTTCCCCTTTCCCTGTTTGGTCACTCCCTTTTAGGTTTACTTTGGTTCTACACCTCGGTTCTGTATTAAATTTGTAGACATTTGATCTTCTGAAGCAGTTTTTTGTTTCTCGGCTTCTAGTAATCATCACTGCATTGTTTTCTAGATACTTACAGATTGACTGCTTTATAATATGTTCTAGTCTCTTTCCAAGTATCGATGTCAGGCTGACTGGTCTACAATTTTCCATAACCTCATTTTTCCCTTTTAGAAGATGGGGGCAACATTTGTCCATCTCCAGTCTTCTGGCACCTCATCCGTTCAAGAGTGCTCCAAGATGATAAAGACTGAGACATGAGTAAGGTCTGAATAGAATATGAGTTTTTGTTATGGAGTTAACCTTGGAATCATCATAGTTAAAAGAATAAATCAATCATGGCAAGGTCCCAGTGATGCCAGTGAGGTAAGGTTTTCACCCAAAAGAGCAGCAGAATCAAACCTTATTAATATAGATAATGAGTCAGAAAACAAAGGTTTCTGGTTAAGTACATGTAATTTGCAAGCTGAAGTGCTGTGTACATGCAGTGTCGCCCCACAAAGTCCAGCACAACCCCTTGGGTGGTCAGCACTTAAGTGTGGTTTAGCCACTGGGCCGTTCTGGTATGGAGGTGCAGTTCCATGCTTCCACATTACAAGTAGCAGCCTGCTGACTGTGGTTATGCTGCACAATGCTTCTCACTGGGAATTAGGACTGCACACCCCCTTAATTCTAGTGTGGCACTTTACAGAAGCTAAAACCACTGACAAACAAGTGGAGTGCCAATCATTTTTTTTAAATTTTAGGATGTTGAGCAGTTCTATTAAATTCAGAGTAAAAGATTCTACAGAAAAAAAACACTTTCAGGATAGCTGCAACTCCACTTGGGCTAAAATTCAAGAAACAATAGCTGAGAAGAACAGAAAGGGAGGTGAGGCAGGAAGACAGTAGAATTAACTACCAGCCCTCATCCTTAATTCTCATCTAAGGGTGTTTTTACACAGATGCTAAACCCGGGTTTATTTTTCTATCCCATGCTTAAAAGTCCATTTAAACGAGTTTTCCCTATAAAACAAGCCTGGGTTTAGAATTAACTCCCACAAAGAGGGGAAGTAACGTAGAGGAAGTAACAGCAATAGAAACATTGAAGGAGCAGTTCGAGAGATATGAGGAAAACCAGCGGAGAACAGAGTCCTGGAAACCAAGGGAGCGTAGTTTGTTCAAGAACCTCCTGTGAAGGACCTTGTCAAATGCTTTTTGAAAATTCAAATATACTGTATCAACTGGATCACCCCTATACATGCTTGTTGACATTCTCATAAAAATGTATTAGTGAGGGATGACTCAATTATTCTCTCCAAGTGTTCCTTTGGGAAACCTGCCCCGTCTGCACAAGACCAAAGCCCTTCCCCTGTATCCACCTTGGTGAAAATAAACAGGGTTGCCTGGTCCTCTGGGAGAGCAAAGAAGTGCCTCCCTGTTGTCTCCCCATCCTCCTTTAAGGGCTTGGGAAGGGAGGGTTGCTTGCTAACTGCTCCCACCCTGGGATAGAGAGAAAAAGAAGGGAGGGACCAAGATGAAGTTGCCCTGCTCAGCTGAGCAGCAGCCTGGATCAGGGTTTGTAAGGCCAGCTCTGAATCCCACCCCCCTCCAAATTGCAAGGGACACCCCCTCACCCTGGGACAGGCCTACCCCCTCAAGCTCAGCCAGGCACTGGGGATCCCAGTAAATTACCTACCACCCTAAAGCTCAGCCAAGCAATGGGGACTCCAGTAAATTACCTGCCACCCTAAAGCTCAGTCAGGCACTGGGGACTCCAGTAAATTACCTGCCACACTAGCAACTCAAGCAGCTGTTGAAGGATAGATTCCTCAGCCTAAAGGCATCAGGGATTTCTAGACCTGCCCCAAGGCGATGCCTTTCCCTATCTTGGGCCCTGCATCATTGTGATCCCTCAATTGACTTTGAGCTGCTCCTTTTCTGGAACCGTGGTGGCTGCAATGGCTCTCAAAGTGGAAACAGGGTTGATGTCAGCTGCTTGGCTCCAGGAAAAGCCCCTGGACTGGCCACACAACTTCCAGAGTGTCCCTGGAAAGCTAAGGACTAGGGATGGGAAGATCAAGACCGGATCAATATAAATTGTCTGATTTTGGATGAAATCGGCCGAATCATATTGATCCAATCTTACTGGGGGATATGATACTGTCCTCCCATCGGATCCCCTGGCGAGGATCCATCAGTTCCTTGGAGTGGCACTGGCGCTGCTGCAAGGAGCTTTCAGCTTGTGCCAAACCTATCCTGCCCCCAGCTCTGTCTCCCCTGATTTCTGCCCGCTGGCGCCCACCTGCCCCAGTTGCCTGCTCATGCCCCACCCCAGCACTTGCCACAGCAGCAGGTGGGGAGAAGGTTAGTTGCTTACTTACCTCGTTTCTTAGGCTCCGTCCAGCTCGCCATGGCGCCCAGCACAGCCCGGGCAGAGGGAGGCAGAGCTGGGGGCAGACGTTGGCTTTAGCCTTGAATTGCTTGGAATCGGACCCTATTCCGAACAATACAACCTAAAATCCGAATTGAAGTCCAGTCGGTCCAATTCTGAACTTCAATACGATTTCCCATCCCTACTAAGGACTAGCCCTGTTGGCTACTAGGTGGGGGAGGAGAGGAGATGGAAAATGGCTGCCTTGCTCGACAGGGGAGTTTACCCTTTCTGCTGGGTGCCTGGTACTCCTGAGCTGCTCCTCATACCCCCCGCCCCTTCCCACTGGACTAGGAGTGGTCCCCTGTCCACTATGGGTTCCCCCTTTCCTGAAACCTTTCCTCAGACTCTGGGAATTCGATGTACCTTCTTGGGAAGTATCTTATTTTGCAAAACCATTGGGAAGAAATAAACTCCCACATATCCCAAGTTAAAATAAGGTAACAAAAGCAGTCAAGAATCATGTGCATGTGTTGTACCAGTCTCCATTACACTGTGGTTAGGAGTCCAGTACTTGGTGCCTGAATCACACAATTTAGGACAAAAAGAATCATCAGGTTGCTGTAGACAGCTTGCTGTAGAGGAGTTGAAAATGTCACCCTATGTCATTCAAGGTTGCCAGCTCAAAATATTAAAAAAGCATTTGGTTTTTTAAAAGTTAGCATTCTTTCTTTCTGAATCTTTTGTGCAAACTGCATATTTTTGAGCTTTTCTCTAAGCATGAGGACTAAATATTTCTTCTTAAAAACAGGGTGTTCATCCATTTTTATAAGTTTGGTGATTTTAGCCTTTAAAAAAACCCTTACTTGAGACAAGTGATAAAATCATGATAGTAGGCAATCCTGCTGGATCAGACAATTGGAACTCTGCAAAGAGGTTTGCTTTAATACACATGGACTTGTCTATGATTTTAGTTTGTATTGTTCAGAATTGGGTTCGAGTGGATGACCCAAAGGTGTACTAGATGTGTCCATATCTGAAAATGTGGCTGTTGCAACATGCTCCGATTAGGAGAACTATTAAGAAAATGGAAATTTGTCCAGGGGTAGAATATATATCTGGCACATAAAAATGAAAATTTCTTTTCAAATGTTTTGTTTTTGGAAAGCTACCACCAACGTATACAGCTCAATTAAACAGCACTGTACCATGTTGGTGCCATACATACAAGTCTGTGGGATAGAAATCGCTTTCCTTTATTGTATGTTTTTTAAAATTCAGTAACCTTTTACGTGAAATCATGCTGGTTTATGTCTCAGCCAGTGTGATGTGGGAACAGATTCAATATTGGTTCATATACCGGGATTCTTTTTCAGTCCAAAGACATGTGTTTGCGTGGATAATACCAATATAGGGTCTTTTAGTGGTGTAATTCAGACATAAATGATACAAGGCTAGCATCAAATACTATCAATGAAATTATGCTCATTAAACAAAATTACATCCTTCAATTAGGAGAATGGCTGGTTTAACAATAGCTTTCCTAACCAAATATCAAAAGGGTGCCACTTCAAATTTGTTTCAATTTAGACTGCTGTTTTCCCCAACACACTCACCTAAATGGCTGTGTGCCAAATTGTCCCCCCCCCCCCTTTTTATTAATAGAATGCATTATACAGACAGGAAGCGTTAACACAGATATCCACATATCGGAATTGAATGATCTCTGCTGAAGTGTGAGATGACAGTTGGTCATAAGATGATCATATTTGCAAATTACTGGCATTCAGCATCAAGCAATTCATTTATACAGATGACCTCCCTGCTGTTCCTGAGCAAGAATGATATCCAGGAGAAAAAGCAGATGGACAAGGCATTTCCGCTCTTCTTGTTCTGAGAGTTTTAAAGTTCTCCTAGACCTAAGACAGAGGTGATGTGCTCTGGTGTATCAAGCAGTTGATTAGGACAGAGGAGCTTGGGGCTCTGACATTTGTCTGCTGTGTTACCCTTGGGTACTTGGAACCTTTGGTATGAGAGGAAATGGGGTTTGCCATACTGACTGTCAGCAGTATTTCATATACTCCAATCAACTGCCACCAATAGCTGGTTGAAACAAAACAAAACACAACCCTGCAGTAGGTTAGTAGGAGACTATGTCCTAAGCACCAATACTCCAAATACCCATTGACTGGTATGGAAACACGCACACTAAAATAGCAGGTGGAGTCAAATATAGGAAATGTGTGAAATGACAGTACATACTAGCCAGATGGTCTGACCTGGAATATTAAATCTCAGAATACATATTTAGGAGAAATGAGTTTCATACATGTAGCTGTAGTTCTCTGAAGGGGAACTCTGCACAGTCCCACACATGGGTCATGAGTGCAACGAGCAGTAGCTTAAGAACGTTCTCCAAGGCAGTTAGCCTAAAGGAATGCACCTGCTCCTCCTGAGGGTATAATAGCGCGCTGCCACCTCAGTTCTTTCCAGCCTCACTTCGCAGACCCTATGAGCTCTAGAAGTCTCTGAAGATGGCGGGTGGGTTGCGGAACTATGCAGAGCTCCCCTTCAAAGAACTACAGTGACAGATAAGTAACTTTAGTTTCTTTTTTCTCTACATAGTCACACACGGGAGAGTATAAAGCAGTAATTGTCTCCTTGAGGTGGACATAGGAATTCTGTGCAAAAATTGATTGTAAAACGGCTCCCCCGAACTTTACATCAGATTGAGACACATCGATAGCGTACTGCTTAGCGGAAGTACATATGGATCCCCGTGTTTCAGATTTACAAATGTTAATAATGGGAATATGTCTAAGGAAGGCAGTAAATGTAGCCTTTTATCTAGTGGAGTGTGCCCTCATATTTTTGGGTACAATTCACTCCCTAATCCATCTAGACAGAGTCCAAAAGGATAAAGCTCAACTTTTCCTATGATCTGAAAAGAAAACAAAAAGATTATCTAATCTTAAGTCCTTAGCTCTGTCTAGGTAAAAAAGATAGAAGAGCTCTATCATCTAAGGACTGTAACCTTTGTTCTTTCATCAGATGGATCTTTGAAGGAAACAGGTACGTTGATCTCCTGATTGACATGCAAGTCAGAAACTACCTTGGAGAGGAAAGAGATATAGGTTTCCAAAACCACTTTATCCTTGTGGAAAACAACAGAGTGGCTCACAACAAAGAGCATTAAGCTCACATACCCTGTGTAGCAGGGGGCTCCCTCCCCAGGGCCACATGGGGCACTGGGGTCTTGCTCTGGGGAATTAGCTCACCCCTCTGCTACGCCGTTTCAGCCCGAGCTTCGGCTGAAAATCCCCCTGAGACAGTGGGGTACCCTCTTTTAGGGCACAACACATTAGACTCTGTGTCCCATGTACCTGGGGCTGCCGGCTCAGTCGCCTCCACCCTTCAGGCCCAGGTCAGTCTCTCCAGGCTCAGGAACAACACAGACCATCAACCCCGAAAGTCAGGTCTCTAAGCCCCCAAGCTCTGGTCAAGCCTTCCCCAGGGCACAGCCTGGGTCCCTCTGGTTCTCAAACCTTCAGTACCTTGGAGAGTGTAGAGCAGGAAGGCTTCTTCAGGGAGGTGCTGCTCCTCCAGCTCCCTAGCAGAGACTCTCTCCTCTCTGCCTTGCTCTCCTCAGAGCCCAGCAGAGTGGGCGTGGCCAGACTTCTTCTCCTCAGCCTTAAAGGGCCAGTGTCCTGCCCACTCTGTCCCTGGAGTTAACAGCCTGTTCTTCCCACAGGTTGATCATAGCTATGGGCTGGCTCTCCTAGGCCCTTGCACATGTGCCCAGTCCTCTGGCTGGCCCATGCAGCCCCCTTCTTAAAGGGGCAGCAGTCCCACTGGCCTGCTCCCTGCTACATCCTGCATTCAGAGTGCAACAGGGCTTGTGAAAACAATATACACAGAACACGTGTAACATGTTCCTGTTGTGAACGCATTATATTCCTGTATCCTAGGTATGTCTAGTATCAATCAACTTGTAATTAAGAGATAAATACAATCAAGATGAAAGTTTGTATGCAAGACCTATGTAAAAAAAGTAACTTCAAAGTATATTGTGACCCCACAAAACCAGTCTAGCAGGTTTTCTGAGACAGATAGGAAAATAATGGAAATGTAGATTAAGCGTTGATGCTCCAAATATGACCTACAAGACAAGTCCCAGTAGAGAAACACCTAGAAAGTTCTAGAAGAGGTCATCAGAAAGGTATTAAAGCTGAGAGGTTGTGACTTGCCCAAGGCCACCCAGTGAATTCATGGCTAAGGCAGGATTTGAACCCTGGCTTCTCAGGTCCATGTCCAGCACCTTATCCACTACACCACACCGGCTCACTGGAGGGAGCTGGATCCAATGGGGACTGTAAGTGAGAAAACTAAGTTACGGCCAGTCTGGAGAGTGGCAGAGGAGCCCCAATCCCGTCACATAGAGGTAATGGTTACCAAAGTGAGCAACATACAAGAGGTTCAAAGGGAGGAAACGTAAGTTTTAGGGGTGTGCATGTCGTTTTTGTTATTACAACAAAAATTGTCATTTTTGTTATTATGGCAATAACAGAAATGACAAATAACAGAAATAGAAACGAAAATGACATTTTGATTTTTAAATAAAGGGGGGGAAATGACAAACGTATTTCTGGCTATAACATTTCTGTTTCTTATTCAATTCAGGGAGATTGTACCAGCAGTGGAGGGCACTGTGTACCAAGTTTCAAAAAGATTAGATAAAGGGAACCAATTTTAGAAGCAATTGAATGCTGTGATTTTAAGAAAAGCTCCCTACACTTTCCTGGCTACAACTTCTTTATTTTCCATCAAATTTGCATGAAACCTGTGAATATTATGTCCCTCCACAAGCGTAACACTCCTGCCAATTTTCAAAAAGATTGGATAAAGGGTCCTGATGGTATAAGACATTACCTTGAACATACAGTCCTGCCAAATATCTTGTAAACAGGATGGAATATAAAAATGTTACAGCTGGAAATGTATCACATACCTTCCCTGTCATCTATGCCAAACTACACGACATTTTGATAGAGGGACCCAATTTTATAAGCAATTGAAGTTGTCCCCTTGAAGACCATTATTCAGATAAATAGCAGCACATGCAGTGCCAGTCAGAGGCAGGCACCTGGCATGGGAGGGGGAGAGAGGCCATAGGAGGGAGGATGTGGAGCAACCCCAAAGACTGACAGACACATTCAATGGCCAAACACATTACTGCAAGCTTCTAGCTTTACAGGACCAATTGGTAGTGGCTTCGAGGCGGGCATAGAGGGCGGCCCTCAGGCGGGTATACAAGGGACAGAACTGGAACTTTGGGGATAGCATCCCAGCAATCAGGAGACATAGTTTACACATCCAGACTGGCCAATTATCATCACAATCACATCCTGCAGCACTGTGACCGAGGACATAAGAGAATCTCTATTGGCTCTTTCCTAAACAGATGCGTCTGACTTCCCAGTAACAAGTGGAGAGAAGTTGGGATGGTCACAGCCCAGAATGAGGATATTTGGTTGACATTTCTGCTGGCCAACTGGCATCACAAACCGATCTTATACCACAGTGACACGTAAGATAATCCCTGGCATAGGCTTTTTCTCTGCATATGCTGTGTATATAAAATTGGGACCCTTTATCACATCTTTCTGATATTTGGCAGCGATAATAATGGAAGCATGATATACAGCCCTGCCAAATTTCATGTACACTTTTTGAACTACAACCATGTTACAGTCAGACATACATTTATAAGGTAATTGCTTATACCACCAGGACCCTTTATCCAATCCTTCCAAAAGTTGGCAGAGATAGTAAATATGGGAAGGGGTATAAACGTGCCAGGTTTCATCTACATTAAATGTGAGACAAAGAAGTTACACCTAAGAATGTATATGAAGATGTTTGCAAAATAAATTAATTCAACTGCTTCTAAAATTGGATTTCTTTATCCAATCCTTTTGGAATTTGGTACACATAATGTCTTCAATTGGATGTATATTCACTCCACATTCCAGTCAAATATAGTGAAAAACAAAAACGTTACAGCCAAAAATGTGTTTTCTATTGAAACCAATGGAAAACGAAAACAATTTGATATTTATGAAAGCAAAAAAGGGCCCCCGGTGCACACCTCTAATAAGTTTTTCTAAAACCACATTCAGATCCCAAGATGGAGCAGGTTGCTTTGCTGGAGAGAACATGTCATTTGTGCCTCTTAAGAAAAATCTTTACCTTATTCATGAGTAAAAACAGACTTTCCATCAATGTTGTTTTAAATATTTGTTATGATATTTTAAATCTTAATGCATGGGGTTGTGTTTTTTAAACTGATTTTATCCGTGTATTTTATGTTGTAAGCTGCCCCAAGATGCCATGGGCATGAGGGGGTGGCTAATAAATGTTTATAATATATAAATATGATAAATAAATAAATGAGAGTA
Source organism: Sphenodon punctatus (assembly GCA_003113815.1). Lineage (NCBI taxonomy): Eukaryota > Metazoa > Chordata > Lepidosauria > Sphenodontia > Sphenodontidae > Sphenodon > Sphenodon punctatus. Next base: position 1,893,946 of record QEPC01009281.1, read on the forward strand.
TGATATGCAGCAATAGGTGCCAAATAAACCCAAAGTGAGAAATTTGAAAGTCCTTTATCCTTCAGCTGCTAGAGATAGTCTAAGATGAGTGGCATAGGATATGATCTAGGGTCCTCATTGTCAGATACAGACACTCTCAGGCTTGTCTTAAGAGGCATCAGAGTCCACCATCATGAGGACTCATGGTACTTATTGAAGCTATGCTGTAGCTGTTTGCATTAGCAGAGGGTTATTTAAACCTGCTCAGCAGGAAGCCCTTTGCTGGTGATTAAACCTTAGTGCTTGGTGTGTACGCTGGCTTGTGTCCTCTGTGTCTGCTCCTGTTGATCTATGTGCAGCAAGTTAAGCGTTTACCCTTGTTCTGTGTTTGTTGTTCTTCTAAGAGTTTCCTTAAGAGACTGCTAGATTCCACCCTGTAAGTCCTCTCCCCTTCCCCTTGAATTCCTTGCTACTTCGCCTCCCCCCATGTTTCCCTTTTGTGTCTCATTAGCATTCCCTGTAAAACCCCTCTTGCACCCTGGAGTTATTCCTGGGTTACTCAGGGGACCCTTCCCTGCCTGGTGCTTCCCCACAATACAGTACACCCCTTTTTCTGGGAATTAGGTTACGCCAGCACACTGTGTTAGTCTGTGTGCTATTGTATCCTGTTATTCACACTCTCTAGCCAGCTGGGAAACTACACATCTCCCCTGTAATTACAGTTTGGTACTGCATATATTGGGCTAGCTGTTTAACCACCTGAGGGGTCCCATTTTGCCTTAAGAGATCACCTGGCTATTGTCTCCTCTGGACTCCTCCTTCCCCTCCAACCCTGATACTCATTCCTTGATGAGAAAATCTAGCCCATTTATGAGAATGTCTTTCTTGTTGTAGGTTTGGATGCATTAAGGAGCACTTGAAGGACTAGGTCAGAATATTGAGTGCGTCATTCCTCTAAGGGGTCTGCAGCCAGGCCATGAGGTACCGAAAGCCGATGTTGGCGTGCAGTGTCTTGCCTTTGCTCTGTGATAGCAAGTCCTTGAATGGAGGTAAATGTTTGTAGACTCCCTTGGACATTGGTAGAAGACTGGAATACCAGGATTGTCTGGGCCATGCTGGGGCAATCAGAATCATGCAAGATCTGTCTGTCTTTGTTTTCCTCAGTACTCTTGGCATTAATGGGATTGGAGCCAAAGCATAAAGGTTTTGTTCAATGGGCTAAGAAATGTATCTGCAATCGAATTGATGTCATGATCCACTCTGCTACAGAATAGTGTGCATTTTGCATTGGCACTGGTTGGAAAAAGGTCTGTCTCTGCATAACTCCAATTTTGATGAGATTGCAAAAGACTGCCCCCTTTGAGCGACTGGTTATGTTTCTGAGACATAGCCCGACTTAGTATGTCTGCTAAAACATTGTTGTGTCCTGCCAGATGAATTGCTGATAAGCAAATGTTGTGTTGGAGACACTATTCCCACTGTAAGGATGCTTCCCTGTAAGGAACTGAAGATCTCATTCCTCTGTCGATATAAAACATGGCTGTTGTCTTGTCGGTCACAAGTTGGATGGCTTTGCAAGTTACAGAGGGTTGAGAGGCCTTCATGACATATCTGATTGCCCTCAGTTCCAAGACATTGGTATGGAGTTTCATTTCCATAGGTTTCAGATCCCATTTATTTTTCAAACTTTGTAGCGAGCCCTCCAGCTCCATAGTGAAGCACCTGTAGTCATTGCCATTTGAGGTTGTAGGGCCAAAAAGATCATGCCTGCCAGTACACTGAACTCTTGTATCTACCAGCTCAGGAGCCCCAAGTCTCTGGTTGGGATGGTGAGTTGGCACTGAAGGTGACCTGTTAGTGGGGCATAATTAGCTGCCAAATACTTTTGCAGCAGGTGAAACTGTAGCCTTGAGAGAGGTGTAACGATGGCAGTGGAGGAGGCCATGAGACCCAGTAGCTTGAGGAAGAATCAGATAGATTGTGTGCACTGGTGCTGGAGCACTTTGATGCATTGAGAAAACAAACCTGTCTTGAGACATGTATATGCTTTCTGGCTGATAGAGTCCAGGATGTTCCCTATGAAGGTAATACAGTGGGAGGGCTGCATGTGTCACGTTTCCCAATTTAGAAAGAAATCCCGGAGCTTGGAGTAGTTGACAAGTTCTGTTTACAGACAAAGGGGCTCCTTGCCATGTTTGCTTTGAGAAGCCATTGTCTAAATATGAGTATAAATGTACTCCCCCACCCCCTTTCAGGGCTGCTGCAACGTGGCCAGACACTTTGTAAAAACCCTGGGGGCTGATACAAGACTGAAAGGGAATGTTGTAAATTGGTAATGACTGACATTTATCATGAATCTGAGAAAACTGTGATGACCGGGACAGTGGAGAATATGGAAATAAGCATCCTATAGGTTGAGGTGCTGAACCAATCATTTTCCTGGATAGAAGGGAGAATATCTACTAAGTTGAGTATGTGAAACTTCTGTTTCTTTAAGAATCTGTTCAAACATTGAAAATTCAAAATGGGAGAAAGGCCACCTCCCTCTTTTGGGTGATTAAAAGGTAAGAGAAATAGAACCCCTTGCCTCTTTTGAATCAAAAGGAACTCCTTCCACAACTCCCTTCAATATCAAGGTCTGCAATTCCTCCAAAAGAAGGGTGTTGTGAGAGGTGTCTTTGTGAGAATTTTGGAAAGGAGGGTGATAAAGGGGGTTTGAAAGGAGTTAAAGATGCATGTCATATCAAAGGGTAAATTCCCAATCACATTTTGGATCTCCTGCGTAAGGTGGGAAGATCTGAGCCAGAAGTGCCAATGTAGTGAAACTGCTGTTGCCATGGAGAATCCTGAACAATCTGTGAGTGTTAACGTGACAGTAGCCCACTCTGGTCAATGAGTCAATGAGTTCATTGTTGTGCCGTCAGATGGCGGCCTGTAATTGGCACCGTGTGTGTCAGTGGCGAGCCCGGGCTGTCATCCCAGAGACCTCCTGGGTAGACTATGATCCACCCAATTGGGCCAAAGCAAGCTATCAAGTGTTTTAGCCTGCTGTGACCTGGTCCAGATCAGGTCTGCCATGGCAGCCATCATTGGCAGGGGGGTGAGGTATCCCCTCATTATTTGCAGGCTAAGCTGGCACCTTGCCAGAATGAGATCTTTTAATGCTGCTGTAGCTATAAGAGAGTTTGGTTCAGGATGCCTGATAAGGTAGTCATGGTTGGTTTTAGGGACCAGGAACATATGGAAAGATTTTAGCATAACAGGAGCAACTGAGGCTGGCTCTTTCCATGTCAGACAGTCTGTCAGAGCTTCTCTGCATGGGGAATGGCAAACCGTTCCCCTGGTACCAAATGACAAACTGGTATAGCTCCTTCAGATCCATGGGCCCAAGGGGAAGCCCCTGACTAGTAGCCATTCTTATAAGATGGTCTTGGAATGCCTTAAAATCATCAGCCTCTGGCAGACAAATGGTCGATATCCTCTCCATCTGAAGACTGACTGGAGTCCTCCGGAGGCTCTCCTAAGTAGGCCTGAAACAACATGTGGCAGTGTCAGAAAATTCTGCCAGAAACCCCCCATCCATTGCCATTTTCCCGACATGGCATCCTCATGTGTGTTCCGATGCTTGCTGCTGCTTTCCACTATTTCCTGTTGCTATTTCTCGGCAGCTGTGAAGTTGTCTGAAAATGCCGCAAGTCCCATAAAGTGTCGGAAAATGCCGCAAAGTGTCAGAATGTGTTGCTAAAGTGTCAGGAAAAACTGTCGGAACTATCGGTAAAACTGTTGGAACTTGTCACTATTATCTTAAGTGCTGCAGAGTACCTGGAACTGAGGCAAATGTTGAATAGTACCATAAATTGATGGCAAGATTGTCAAAATGGCAACAGTAAACAGCGAAACGCCAGACAACACTGCCGCTTCAGGCCTACTCCTAAGTCTTGAGCATCTGGAACCTGGTCCGTCCAATCATTAAGGAGAGCATCAATATCGGTATGAAGGGTGTCAGGGTGGTTTGTAGGGAGCTGTTTAAAATCAACATTCTCTCTCATGAACAGTACCAAATTAGGCACAGAATTTCTCTTGCTTTATAATGTGCTGCATTAGTTGTGGAAAAGTCTGGCCTATTGATGTAGGGAGCGGAATCTGAGGGTCTGGTGTTGGCAGCTGCATAGAAATATCCCCTTTTCCATAGGTGGATGTCATAGGCAGAGTCTGTGAAACTGGAAATGAAGGTGCCGGCAGATGTTCTGCTAGTGCTGAACATAACAAGCTTTAAATCAAAGGTCCAAGAATGTTCTTTAGAGGATTTAATACCATCTTGAGCGCCTCCAGTGTAGGACTTTTTTTTTTTAATGTGGGGGCCCAGAGCGAAACCACTTGGTGGAGTCGGCACCACGGAGGTGGAGGAGTTGAAGATTTATTTTCTTTCTTCCTCCTCTCTAACAAGTCATGCACAGTAGAGGGATGTGTGTGTCCCTTCTTCCTCACAGAAGACACTTGGGCATGACTCAAGTCAGACACCAAAACTGTGGTGGTAGTGTTCTTTGTAGGCATTTTCTTAGGCACCAATCCTCTGGTTGCAGTGTCATACTGAGTGGGATGAGTAGTGATTATTGGTGGTGCTAACTTTGAAACTGTTGACTTTGAAGCAGGCTGTGGGCAATGCCAAGGTGGAGCATAAGAAGCTGCTTTCATTGTTGCAAAATCTGCTGAGTGCTAGACAGCAGCATTCATTGCTGCGACAGGTGCTCCACCAGTCTTCTTGCCCTCTCTTTCTTCGTACAGGGTTTGAAGGATAGACAAGCAGGGCAAACTGTTGAATTATGTTCCACTCCAAGGCAAAATTCTCACTTATTATGGGCATCTGAATCAGGTAACTTAGTAGAACAATTGAGACAACATTTGAAACCTGTGTGCGCCATACAAGGTTATGAGGTGGGCAAACAATACCATAGTAGTCTTGGTATATTGGGAAAGTGATTATTTCTTTTAGAGAATGCTGACGAGAACATCCAATTTCTGCCATTGCGGAGAAAGGACTGGAGTCTGGGAAGCAAGTATATATAAGGGGGCTAACAGTGATATGACCTCTTGCTTCCTGCCTAAATGTTGTTTGGAGAATTCTGCCCAGTCTAAGGGCACCCAGCTACCTTCAATGTATATGTAGAGGCTGCTTAAAGAACCACCCATTTCCAGGTTGGTGCAAACCATCAAATTCAATGGCTGCAATCCCTGCAGATGCACACGCATAGCTGCACTGTTTGCACACAGGCTGTGGGCCCTGTAGCAAGAGCGTGCACGTGTCGCATGTGCAGCGCGTGCCAGCCTGAGGGTCTTGGGATCAGCCCATGTGTGTCCCGCCTCATGTTGGGCCAGATATTATTTGGGATAGACCTATGGTTATCATGGAGGCCATGAAGTCCCACTATGGTCCTAAGAGGTTAGTCTCAGAGTGTTTGTTGAAGTCAGCCAAGACTTAGTCTGGATGACCTCAAGACACTTCTGAGACCAACTCAGCCAGCTTGGTTACGGACTCTGCTGTGCAGTTGGGTGGTCAACACACCAGCAAAATCTCCAGTCTAACTTCAACCTCCATCCAACACAAGGTGGAGAGACACTATATCGGATGAGTTAGTCACTGGATGACATGGACAGTGTTCTTGGGTGAGATTCTAAAACAATGGGCTTGGAAACCTTATGGGGGGAAACTGAGTACCACCAGTGCTGATGGAGATACGTGCTGCTACAGCACCTGAATCCCCCTTCCAAGACCAGGTTTGGAAGCTTTGGGAGCTACTCTGGAGCCATTTGTCCCTTGCTCAAAACTAACATTTCTGATCTGTGGCAGACACCAGCAAGGTCTTGGGCAGGCATTATCCAGAGGTTGTTTCTCCTCTTCTCTTCAGTGGGGACAGAACTGCAGCATGTGCCTTATCTGAGGGTTCCCAAGGCAGAATGGCTCCTGGCACTGGTGCATCAGGCACCAGTTGCCTTGCAGTATCAGGCTGAGTGTGAGGGGTTCTCCTGCAGCAGCATTGGTGGGTTCGTAGAACCTTTCTGATTTGCTGCAGCAAAATTTTAAGTGTAATCACTCTCAGCTGCTGTGGTGCCGGCTGAGAAAGCTGTGTTGAGGATTTATCTGGCACTTTCCCACTCCACGTGGCTATGGGGAGATGCTTTGGCATTGGCAGCCCTTCCTTAGAGGAGGGTTTTTGCATCTGCCTGTGAGCATGTTTTGTCAGAGGCTTGTGGCAGTGCCAAAGCTGCTCTTGCAGTGTCTGTCGGCATTCCAGACAGTGCTCTTCGCCAGAGCATAGTTCGTAGCCTACTTTTTCTATCTTTCAATGCTTTAAGAGTAAAAGCTCTACATAAGGAGAAGGACTGAATGATATATCCTTCCCCTAGACAAGATAAACAGTTGTCATGTCTGTCTAATGGAGACCTTAGCAGGACAACTAACACACTTTTAAAAATTATCTGTCTTCTTAGAAAAGACCATAATGTCAAAGAGCTTTCTGTAACTGATACTAAACAACTTGGAAAAGAAAAACCTAACCAAGCTAAGCAATTTATAAACTCAAGCTATCCCTAACTGCGCAAAAGTGCGGCTGAAAGGAACTGAGGTGGCAGTGCACAGCCCCTCTTTTTTATACCCTCAGAGGCAGGGGCGGTGTGCATTGCAGGGCACCAGGGGCATTGTCCCTCCTTGCCTCAACCCCCTCCACACACTCTTCATGCTTTTAAAAAGAAAGAAAAACAAACCTGCTCCCGAATCCTCCAGTTCAGCAATCAGCTGAGTGCTCAGTGTTGTTGTGCCTCCCTGGACACATGTGCAGGCAGGAGCTGAGGTGGTGGGGGCCAGTGCCTCCTGCTGACCCTACTCTAAGGAGTCCCTTAAGGGACAAAACTTCACAAAAGCGATTTGGGCAGCTGGGCTTTGAGCCCATGCTGCTTGAATGGGGAAAAGCACTTTGCTTTTCCCACAGTGGGGGCAGTGTTCCACAGAGCCCTATGGGCTGCTGTGGAAGACACTGTCTGGACTGGAGACTCAAACGGCCAGGCAGTGTGTGCCTGTGCACAGCTGCTGCTGCTGAGGGCTCAGGCTGCCTGCTCGTACCCCACCCCAGGATGGGTTAAAAGAGAGCTCTCCTCTTTTGGCGTGTTGGTGATCTGCACCATTTTGGTGGAGAGCGCGTGCTTGCTGGCCTGGCTTGTTTGTGGCTTTGTTACCCCACGCTGCTGCTGGACCTGCATCAGACACATCCACATTGGTTAGTTATTTTTGTTATTTTGCTGGGAAACACTGGTGAAAAGGGGACCTGGGGGGCTTCTGGGGGAAATGGCGCTTCAAAAGAGCTGTAAGAGTGAAGCATGTTTTGGGGGACAAGTGGAATTCTTCACTGCTGCTTTTATGGTGTGCTAAGACTTCACATAATATGGATCAGTTGGTTTAAGATCTGGTTTGCTTTTGCTTGTTCTGTGTTCGTGTTTGCATGTGCACTGCTAGTTTCCCCCCACTCCTCTCCCAAACCCCTCAAGCATGTGCAAAGACTGTGGCCATTTTCTGGTGCCCCCACTGGCCATGGCTACTTTTGGTTAAAATTGGTCTCTTTGGGTATTTTCAGACGATACGCGGGCCATTGGCCCCGTACTGGCACCACCGGCTTCGTTCCCCGCCGGGGTCACCCCGTAACGGCACAACAGACGTGCCGGGGGGATCCCGGCGGGGAAAGTGGGAGGGGTCGGGGCCGCGCGGCGCAACGTGCGGCCCCGCCCCCTCCACGCACCCCGCCACCCGCCCTCCGAGGAGACGGGCAGGCGGCGGGGCCAATGCGGCCGCCGCGTCCGGCCGATCGTGCCACGGCCCGGGATCCCGCCGGGGATCCCGGGCCGTGGCACGCGGCCAGACGTTACTTTTCCTTGGCCACGGCCCGGGGTCCGTTTGACCACGCTTCCCGGGACCTTCCCCCGGCTAGCCCAGGAAGCGTGGTTCAAACGAACCCCATGTGGGGATTGACCGTGGCCAACATCTGGCGCGCCGCGAACAGACGTACGGGACACGGTGACCACAGGTGGGTATTCACCGTGGTTCACCGTGTTCACGTAACGTCTGAAATCACCCTTTCTTGGCTGTTTTTGACGTAAACTGTCTGCTTTCTGTTTTACGGGTGGGGGACCTAGGGGCTTGGATGGAAGGGTTCCTAATCTTTGCTGAAATGTTCCTTGCATTTTAAAATGGCCCCGCCCTTTGCAGCTTGGTGGGATGTTATGGCAGGCTTTTTCACTAATGGCTAGTCCTTGCATGAATGCTCTGTGTTTAGTTGCAGCAGAAAATACCTTTTACATTGCAACAGAGCTGTGTAGCATGTTTTGGGGGAGAAGTGGAACTCCCCCCTGCTGCTTTTATGGTGTGCTAAGGACTGCACATAACATTGTTGCCTTAAGATAGTTTGCTTTGCTTGCTCTGTGTTTGCATGATGCATTGCTGCTTTCCTTCTCCCCTCCCAAGCATGAGTAGAGAGGCCACTTTGTAAATTTGTGAGTCTACTGGTCGTGGCTACTGTTTTTTAAAAATGGTCCCTTCACTGTTTCACTGCTGCTCCCTGCTGGAAAGTGGTTTCTGGCCTCTCTGCTGGTGACAGATTTTGAACATCTTGCCTGGGTTTTTTGTTGAGAAACAGAAATGCATTGTTTAAATTTTGATGGGGCTGGTTTGGTGGCAAAAGAGGCCTGCAACTGGTCAAACCTTTTAAAAAGGCCTGTGTGCATGGACAGGCATTTGGCCACTAGGGATACGGCATAGGTACTGGGGATGCTGGTCTCAAGGGGCCTAGTTTGGTGGCAATGCAGCCCTGAAACTGGCCAAACTTTTTTTAAAAGCCTGTTTGCTTGGACAGGTGTTTTGGCTGTTGGGGATAGGATGTAGTTACTAGGGATGCTGGTCTGGATGGGCCTGGTTTGGTGGCAATGCAGCCCTGAAACTGGCCAAACTTCTTTAAAACGGCCTGTTTGCTTGGGCAGGCATTTGGCTGCCGGGGATACAATGTTGGTACTGGGGATGCTGGTTTGGATGGGGAGTGTTTGGTTGCTATACAGGCCTGCAACTGCTCTCCTTGTGATCAGAGGATAAACTAGGTAGGAGCATAGCAGAAGAGAAAGCTGCAGACAAGGAGACCCTTTTCCCCTGTCCCCCACTGAACCTATCTCTTCCCCTTACTCTTCTTGTGCACCAAAACCAAACCCTTTCCCTCCTACTTCTCCTCTGTTGTCCTTTTCTCTTTCGTTCTCTTCTGAGAAGAGAATGAAAAGGATGCCATGAAAATCGAGGGTTCAGGATAAAGGTAGGCGACGGCAGTGTAATCTATTTTTGTAACCTGCTATGGTTAATTTGGACCCGGTGGGGGAGAGTGGATGGGACCCCAGTAAGAGGGCTCTCTATCCCACAATGGGAGTGCTTCACACAGCAGCAAGGAGTTCCCAGAATTAACTAATGTAATGTCCATCCAATGTTATCCCTGGGAACTCCTTGCTGCTGGGTTAAGCCACGCCACCGGCCTACCGCTGCCTCTGGCTCTGCCCCAAGGCTCATCAGCGGCAAAGCCACCAGCAGTAGGTTCAACCCACCCACTGCCCCACCAACCTCAAAAAACACCATCCGCCACTGTTCAGAAGGGGTGCACTTCTTTAGGCTAACTGCTTTGGAGACCGTTTTGAAACTCCTGCTCACTGCAGTCATAGCCCATGTGTGGGAAACATATTAACTGAGTTTTCACCACTGGCAGTAATAGGAAAAATGGAGTGATGGGTCCCTGCCAATGGTTTAAGCCAATCTTAATCAACGTTTTAGCAACAGTGTCTTGGGCACTGAAATCTTCTATCTTGAGTGCAAGGAAATAAAGAGAATCACAATGGACCAACTCCTGAGGTCCTAAGTGTTTGTTTTTATATATATATATATATATATATATATATATATATATAAAAAGCATAGAATTGTAGGATTGGAATGGACCTTGAGGGTTATGTAGTCAAGTGCTTTTATTGACTTCTAAGGCTGCTTTGCTGTAAAGACTTCAAGATTTGGTCTTATTGTGGATTGTCCTGTGGCACACGAGGGGAGCAGAATGTTGCACCATCACAAGGACTCCCATAGGCAACTTGTTGGGAGAGCATGGGGCGGCACATGCTGTCTCCCCCCGCCCCCCCCCAAGATTTTCAGAAGCCCTACAGAACCCCTGCCCAGACCTCCATTCACCCTCCACTTCTGTGTCCTGCCCCCCAACTATTGCCAGTTACCAGGCACCTATGAGTACTCCAAAGCAGCAAGAATAAAGAATGTTTTAAGGCAACAAGTGCCTACAAGAGAGTTGTAAAATCTTTTCTCATTGCAGATTATGGAGGAGCTAGGGCTTGCTGCTAATTTTCTTTTCAACATGGTCAGGTCTCTAACAGACTGTCACCACCGTCAGACTGGAAGCTGTACAGAACTCTGGTTGATACTTGTAAAACAAAGTGTCTTGGAAGGAAAAGAAATGGTTACATTTATTAGCAGTCTGTTTATAATACTCCCCCTTAAAAATGTTAAGGGGATCACAGTGAGTGTAATTAACATTTTGAAACATTATTTTGAAAATAGTTAATGCCTGCCAAGAAACCAACGAGTGACTTTGTCCACTCCCTTTTAGAGCCATAAAAATACGGTAAAAGAATTTCCAGTGCACAGTAAATACCATTAACACACTCCTTTCATTCATTATTTTATTTTCTGAACACATAAAATACCAAGTATTACAACTGAAAAAGAAAAGCACCAAACTGCTCCACATTAATACCTGAGCAAAGACTGAAGGCAAATGTTTACTGCTACACCCAATAGCATGTACAGGTGACAACATTCACAACACTCCACATGGAGTTATGACCAATAAGTGGCACTTTTTGTGAATTACAACCATTTATCTTAATGCAGTGTTCATATAAGATACAAAAATTACACACCGTTAATAAAGTTGTGGAACATGGTTTATATGCTGTACAAAAATACTTGAAAAGATCATGCACATTTGAACTGTAAAAAAAAAATTAAATGTGAGTACATATAGAAGAGCATGACCCCTTTGCACAGTATATTGAGGTTCCAAACTGGCTCCCATTCAAGCAAACCTGCCATTGACTTCAACAGGAGCATGATTGGCCCCCCGGAGCATGCTCCTGTGAGGTTCCAAGAGCCATCTCATTTCACTTATTTTAACTGGTGCACAAAGTGCTCGGTCCTTTTCCAGGAGTCTCTGCACCTCAGTCTCACATCCTAAGAATGAAAATTTATCATGCTTCGTGCAAACTGTATTTGAGAACTTTTACAATCGCTTTGATAAGGAACAAGCTCGGATTATAGCCTCATCATTCACACGGATATAGTTAAGATCCTGTCAACAATGCCTCTATAAATCTGTAATTGCTGGGGTTAAACTCCACCAGAAACAGTCATACCAGGTGGGGATTATTATTATAGTTATAATTAGTTATATGGTACCAGTAACGTGCCTAGCAGTACAATATATCAAACTGGAAAAAAACTCTATGAAAATCAATAGAATGATTTTCATCAAGTGCAAGAATTTGTGGTTTCCAGTTCTTTTAAGCACTTCACGTTTATTTTAAAAAAGAGTTTGAAAATGTGTATTTCAGATAATTGGTCCATCTTGGAATTTGGAAGAGAAAGAAAACAGAGGAGAAAGGAAAAAAAGTTGGGGAAATGCTTTGTCTGGTCTTTGATCATATGTAAAGAAAGCTTCAGATTTTAAGGTGTTTCTCCATTCCCTCTTTTATATTTAGAACACAAAATATCAGACACATTTACCCCAGAAGAGGATGCTATGGAGACTAATGGAAAGAGTGAAAGCTTAGTTTTAGTCAGACTGCTGAAAACAGCAAAAAAGCAAAACAAACAAAATCCACCCTATTTAACTCAAATGAACAACTGACATTTGGAAGAGTAGTATTCAATACATGCAGCCCTTCAGTTCAAGTAAGAGAGTTAACAATATACATATCTTGTACAAGCTTCTTAAGCAAGGTGAGGTGAAAACCACCACAGCTGATTTCCAATAATCCTAAAGTTAAAAAAAAGCAAAAAAGTTTTGCAAACAATATACCCTTTCATGTTCCTACCCTCCTCTCATTCTCTGTCCATAGATATATAAACACACAAAAAAGGTCACAAACCTAATATTTAAAAACCCAACAATCTCAAGTAACTGTTCTTAGTAAATAACAGTTAATTATTCAGTGTTCATGGAGTTTTTAAATGGAGGCTCAGATATTAACTGTTCACCATCTAAATATCTGTTTTTGGAGATCAGAACAGCTTTAACTCAGGTGTGAAGAAAATTTAAATGTTAATTTTTAACCATAATACATGTAACAACATTACGTTTGTGGCAAAAGAACTACAAAAGTCAGTATGTATTCTTAAGAGGTATAGTCCATTTTGAACTTGTAATTCTGTTGTCTCCACGGGAAATAAATCAGGAGTTACCTGCCACATGAATTCTGAATTTCCTGGCTTTGGTTGGTTGAAATCCAAATCATGATGTTAAACTAGTTTAGTATTAAAAATAATGGTGGCTTCTGAGATTGCCACAGCTCTCACGGGGGGTACTTTAAGAAACTAATTTCCTCTTCCCATACTAAATTTCAATATGATTAACACATTTTATTTTTTAAAAAGTCTTTGGCCAATTTGAGATGGATTTTGACAATGGAATCTAAGGCTACAGAAGTTTACAAGCTACAAGTGCTGTGTATTCATTTAGTGATTTAAGGCACAGTGTTTTGCCCCACAAAACTACACGTTTAAGATCACAGTGAGGATAAAGTCATTTTCAGTTTTGGTCTGGCACTCTAGTAAGTATGCGTAGAGTGCTATCAATGATGAAAATTTCAAATATTGTTTGCACACTTAATTTACATAAAAAATGGAGTAACAAAATTAATGTTTAAATTTCATAAAATATTTAAAAATATTTCAAATACTGAAACAGCTTCTACATTTTAAAACAAATTAAAAATCAATATATTTCACATATATCTGTGATTTACGACACAAAATTTTCCCCAACTATTTGTGAGAGAATGGAAATAAGTCTTTGTTGGTAATGCCATGGACGCGTACAATTTCAGTATGCTGATTATCTGAAAGGATACCATCATGTATAAACATACTGTATCAGGTATAGAACTAGTAACACTATACCTGATAATACGGTCTGCAGTTAAGCCATAAGGAATTGGTAAAACAAGCCCTTTCTTGCACATGTAACCCTTATGGGATTATGGGCCCAATCCTGGAGGAAGCACCAGATTTCTACAATCCTGCATTATTCCATGCAGGATCAAAGCCTATAGATTAACTCTTGTGTAAGACTACACTTATAAGAGTTTCCAGAATCAGGACTCAATCTTGTAGTTCTTTCTTAGATCTCAATTTTACACAGTACGTGCTTAACTTTTAGAACGTGACTGCCTCACTGAAGTAAATCAAATGAACCATGTAGTCCGGCACCTTGCAGGCTTGGGATTTCAGGCTATTTTGACTATGTGACAGACTACAGAAGTTGCCCAAATAATAATTTATGATTTGGAAAAAACACTTAGCTTTCTACCAAGGTACAAACGGATACATTTTATTTTGAATTTTTAAAGATGCATGGGCTCTTTAAAACAAAAAAACCAACAAAAAAACCCCAACCCAACTTCACTGCTTTTTTCTACAAGAAGAAAATATACCTGATAAAGTTCTAAAATTCTAAAAATGTTTTTCACATAAAGATTAATATAATTTTAAATCCTTATCTACTAGGAATGCTAGCATAAAGTGCTAGCCTTAAAACAATGTAAAAAAGCTTAATTTTACTTCTCCCCAGCACAGATTTGTTAAACGTAGTTCATTGGCACAAATATCCAGAGGTATATAACAGTTGCAAGTAGCTTTGGTGGCAGACTGCATGTTTTTCTAAGGTAATGATCAGTGCTAGTGTTAAAAAACTAGTTGCATTGCTTTCCAAAAAGGGATGTAAAAAGTCTAATACTAAAAACTTAAACATTTTATCACGTTTAACATGAAATACAATATAAACCGTAGGACTTTAGGCTGCTTTGTAGCTAACAGTTCTCTAATACTTTAATAAGTACTTTATAACAGCAGAAGCAGCCTTATTATATCAACATACTACAAAAGCAAAGATTTTTAAGCTGCAAGATTTGAGGTTTATAAAATGGTTTCTCTCTAGTCTCTTTCATCATATATAGGTTCAAATGTCAAACTAATTTATCATACTGAAAGTTATTTGACAAAGTTCTTCAAAAATGTTTAAATTTGTTCACAGGCACTGGAACTATATTTATACTTTCCTGTCAAAATTCAGAGCAGACATATCAAAGGTAAGTAAAGGTAATAAGTGAGTTTATCATTTGGTATTTGAGGCATATTTTTACTGGCAAAGGGATATTCTAAAAACTAGACAGTTTAAGGACCAGGTCAATTACAGCAACAACATTCTTTTATACTTAAGTAAAATATTCACAGCAGGTATTCTGTTCCATGTTATCGTAATTCCTAATCTGTAGTTGCACAGTATTAGCTTGCATTTTGTTCTGTTTCACATAGATGCCCCACAGCACATATTATAATGAGAACATAGGGTGTTTTCAAACAAGACGATAGGTCACAGACTTCACCAGGCATGTTCCTGCCTACCTATCTATTAAATGTCCGCCATGTGGGCCACCACTCATGGCCAATCAGGGCTAATGGGCACCCACGTGTCCGCATCTTGTCAACTAGGTTCACCCGCAAACTCTCCTACATCCAGGTCTGCCAGCACCACAGAGTCCTGCCTAGCGTGCCCAACCAGCTGAGAGGTGGAAGTGGTAGCAATCTCTTTTCCCCCCACAGCCAACTCTCAGCTGAGAGACAGGGAGGGCGACTGCAGGGGGAGGAAGATCTCTATCTCTTAACTGAGAGGCAGGAATGGAGATCTCTAGTCTGCTTCTAAGCTGAGAGGCAAATGTGGGGGAGGGAGATGGAGGTGTAGGAGCTGCCAAGAGGGAGGGAGATAGCTAGCGCCACTATGTGGAGACTGCTCTAAGCACCTGAAATACACACAGGGGGCTCCCTATTTATGAGGTTGGACACGCTGAACATGAGAGTGGAGGCTGCATGGACCGAACACGGACTCTAGCAGACTATCGTCTCGTTTGACTTCACCTATACTTTCAGTTAATTTCCAAATCCTGTTTCTTTACCCAATTCATTCTGAAATGTCCATTTGCTTTCTATTGACTAAGAGATAAAGCATAACTGAACATTAAAAAATAATTTGAATTTAACTTCATTAATTATTAAAATAATAATTTATTTTTATTTTAAAAATGTAAACAAGGAACACTGTTTAAGATGTTGCTGATACCTAATTGGCAGAAGCCAAGTTTGTTCTGAATCAGTAATTGAAAGTATCTTCGGCAGACAAAATTCATTCCATTTTCAAGATACGCTGCTTTGAAAAGTTCCAGTTAACAATGGTAGTGAAATTTTTAAACTACAGAACAGCTTTTACAGGGTGATAATTTATTCATCAGTCAGATGAATAAATGATCACCTTATAGTAATTGCAGCATGGTAAGATAGCAGGGGCAAAAGCTGCATGCTTAACTACACTGACAAGATAAGAGACACCATTAAGAGCAGAACAGCTGAGGCTATCCTTTTTTAGTGCCATCTCTCTAAAAGGCTCTCGTTATACCTCATCAGTAAGATGTTGAGTTTACTGTACACATGTACTGTATTTTAACAAAAATGACTATTACTGTAGTTTCCTGTTTCCAAAAGCTTATCAAAATCCATAGAGCATACACTATGAGATACAAGAAAAGAACATTTGTTCTACACAACACACCCTCTCTTGAAAATGTGCAACCAAGCAATGACTGCAATGTTAACACTTGCCCTGCAGCTTGAATTCCCTAAAGAGGTGGCAGAACAAGGGAGTTAGTAGACAGCATGTCTCCAGAAGTGCTATCAAAAGGGACAATAGTCCCCAATCTCTGAAATCTGCATGATTTGAATTCCCTGTGGACCCTTTAGCTTCGCACTTGATGAAATCTCATTCTTTTGTTCCTGGTCCGCTGCATGCAAGAAAACATCTTCAACCTTAGAGAGCCTCAGCTATTGAAAAGTCAGCCAGTTCTTGGAGCTTTCACCTTCTCCCATAAGAGAAGAATATAGCTCTAAGTCCGAAGAATAAACTTGAAACTGAATCTAATGAAAATATTTTAAAGATACTCCATAAAATACTAAAAATTGTTTTGTACATTTTGAAATTACGATATTTTAAAAATCTCATGTAATATCTAACATAACTTAAGCAACGAGACTAAAGCAGTGGGTGTAAATTTACAAAAGTGACTTAGCAGCACTAGTCCTTTGGCCATGGGCAGTCTGATCCTCAAGTGCTCTGCTAGCATCCTGAAGTGGATTGGACTTACACAGACAAGGTTCTTGGAAGATCAGGCTGTTAGACACTTTTGAAAACACACCCACCCAATGAGTCTACTGATGAAGTGATTACTACTCAAATTTAAGTAAAGGTGGATCAGAATCTTGTGCTAGAAATACAGTACAGCATATAGTGGACAACAGTGTTAACTTTCATTTGATACAAATAATTGAGAAAAAAGTCTGCATAGCTCTGCTTTTCTCAGTTATCCACAAATAGCATGACAATTGCAAATTAGGAGCAATATTATTCTACTCTTCACCCTTCCATACACTAGTGAAATCTTTTGCCTCTGCAAGCAGTGAACAATTACATGTCCCTATCCTCCAAAGGTGCAGACACATTTGTGAATTTTGTACATATACAGAGCTATTGTAGCATACTTTTAGTTAGAAATTGTCAGGGTACAGTTTGTTCAAGGGATCTCTCTGATATTATCAAGGCCACTTGTAGCCTAGAATTATATACGAATACTAAGATCAGAAAACCAGCATGTTAGGGTATCAATAATCTATTGATTTAGTTAATCACCAGTTATCTTATTCATATTTACAAGCAATTTTAATGATTCACTGATAAGCTTTAACAGCTGATTTGGCTGACCATCGCTATAATCTGAAATTTCTCATTTAAGTTCTTCTACCAAGGTTTGAAAACCCCACTGCACGAACTAACAAGAGGTTCCCAGGCAATGCATCTGAATAACTGCTAAAGACAAGCCGGAATTAACTGAGGCACTTCAGGCAAGAACAATGAAATACAACAAAATAGGGAAGACTACTGAATGGAGTAAGTACTGTGAACTGACTGATAGTGAGTACTTAATCTCTTCACAGTATTCATAGTAAATACAAACTAATGAGCAAAAAGCTCTCCTAGTACAACCAGCTTTTAGATATCAAGGTGACAGGTGCACTGGACACATCAGAAACAGGTGAGTTATAGAACTCCTCCTTGGCCTGCCCTATAGTCCCCACATCAGATGGAAGGTGGCCCCAGGGCAGTGTATTGCTCTGGTTCACGCCTAGTTACCCTGCTTGCTGTGTCTTTCTGGGCATGCTCTGCCTTTCTGGGCAAGATGCTGTGTGAAGCTGCCCTGACCCAAACCAAGGCGACCATCTGGTGGCCACCCTTCAGTTGGTCACGTAAATCTAGGGCAAAGGGTGTGCTACTGATTACAAATCATTTTAAGGTGGTGATAGAGGGAGTCTGGGAGAAGCAGGGAGGGCAAGAAGGATTGAGGGACCACCACTTACTACAGATACATTCCTATATATATTAAATCTAAGGTACTTTTTACAGTGCTAGTCACTATTGGATCTAGGCACTGAGCTGCTTCTTTATAGAGCAATTAGTATTTATTATAATGGCCAATTATTTCCCACTGAGATTTTTGTCCCTGCCTCAGAATTCATCAGTTTTTAAAAAAACATTTGAAACAAACTAGGTATGAATCTGCTGGTATCCTTCCTAAAAGTTACATAGAATACATATTTTTATACTCTATATAGTAAAGCCACCACCAACAATTTCAATAAACTCACAGATATGCAGACACTGCAAACATTTGCTAGTTAGAAGCAGCTCATCAGAAGCAATGCTATAGATAGTACAGACACAGAAGGAAGTCAATTGTGACTGTTAGACAGTATGGCAAAGAACTATTACAATTATTCTTGGCTATTTAAGTTTGTGATACTGTCAGTGCCCTTTCAGTCATTTTACCCATCATGCTTTTGAACTCATGACAAAGATACAAATAAAACAGCAGCATAAACATAAGAAATTGTTTTGACAGAACACCAAATAAAAATGTGTCAAAATGTCAGTCTAAAACGTAGATAGCATACAATAATCTAATGTGCTATATTAATTTAAAAAATGTATGCACTCACAAATACTCCAAGGTAATGGTGCAACCATTTTTCAAATGATTAGACTACCACCACAAGAAATCTTCTATCCCACACACCCCATATTGCAAAATAAATAAATTTTAAAAATGTTCACAGTTCATAATTTTACTCAAATATGATTTTGTGATTGCATTTGCCTGGACCCACTCTGTGTTCAACTCTGCATCTTCTTCACTGTCAAACCCAGGGCCACACTATTTTTCTTCTTCCATTTGGCAAACTATGATCAAACAATGTAACATAAGCCATGAAGAAACAGAGGGAAGATTACTAAGTATTGTACTCTGTATAAATGCATTGGTGTAAATGCCACTACAGCAACAGACAAAGGTAGAGGAAGATGCACTGCAGTCTTCAACAGTTTACTGTGAAAAGACAAGAAAGAACGTGTCATTTTCTAAACTCCTGGGCACACAGAAATAAAAGACAGTGGATAAAATGGAAAATAGCCAAAATCAAGACAAATATGCAACATGAAAACTAAAGTAACTATATAAAACAGATTTTTTAACCCCACCTCAACGTGACTTTATCTTTGAAAAAAAATACTAATTGAATACGGAAGATCACAGTTAGAGAAAAACAATGCTTGAAGTTTTAAACCAACAGATACAATCCACACTGAATTGCTGACTTTTGTCTTCTAGAAAAGGGCAACTTGGATAATTTGGAAAACCGCACACTTCAACTCTCTACACTGTACATGATTTATGGACAAGGGATTTCTACGATTAGCTGTGTCAGCTGGAACTACACACAGGGCATGATATTTGCAGGCGCCTGATTCAGGGGTGTAGTGGGGTGGAAACAGAAAGAATCAGAGTCCTACTACTGCCCTGCCAGGGCCTGGTCCTGAACTGATGACCTCTGAGCTGAGTGGTGGTAGTTTGCCCCATGCGCCACCACCTGGTCTGCTGCTGTGTGAACCCTTTCCCCTGTGTTGTCCTTTCTCTTTCCCTTCTCTTTTGTGTATGGCCATGCCTTCTGCTTCCTGCCTTCTGTAAGGCATAATGGGAGCTACAGGAATTTGGTGGATCATCTGTTTCTGCTTCTGCTGTGATCCTTTCTCTGTTTACCACTCAAGCCATGGTGCGCCCCCTGCTGAAGAAGCCATCTCTGGATGTGGACACACTCGCCAGCTACCGACCTGTCTCTATCTTCCCTTTTTAGGGAAGGTTATTGAACGGGCAGTGGCACTGCAGCTCCAGGTGTATTTGGACAACATCGGTTTCCTTGACCCTTTTCAATCTGGGTTCCGCTCCGGCTATGGTACTGAGATGGCGCTGGTGGCCGTGGTGGACGATCTCTGCCGGGAGATGGACGCAGGATGTTCAACATTTCTGATCCTGCTAGATCTCTCGGCTGCTTTTGACACCATTGTTGAGACAATTGCGAGACCTGGGGGTCCTGCACGGGACTGTCCTTGGGTGATTCCGCTCATTCCTCTCGGAGAGAAGCCAGCGGGTGGTGCTGGGGGCTGAAACATCAACCCCCCGGGGCCTTATCCTGTGGCATTCCGCAAGGTTCGATCCTATCTCCACTACTGTTTAATATGTATATGCAGCCCCTGGGGGAGATTGTGAGAGGGATCGGGGTGCTATGTCACCAATATGCTGATGATACTCAGCTGTACCTTTCGTTTTCAACTGACCCAGGTCATGCCGTCTCATTGCTTTCCCAATGTTTGGAGGCCATGGTGGATTGGATGAGGCAGAGCAGACAAACTGAATCCCGATAAGACGCAGGTGATGGTGGTGGGGAAGACGGGGGGGAGGTTCTGGTCCCCCTTGTGGGGGGGTCCATCCTCCTATTACCCAGCAGGCTTGGAGTCTGGGGTGGTGGTGGACTCGGGTCTCCATCTGGATTGGCAGGTGGAGGCGGTGGCCAAGTCCGCCTTCCGCCAGCTGTATCTGGTGCGAAGGCTGTGCCCATACATTTCCAGGCCCGACCTCACCACCCTTATCCATGCCTTCATCGCCTTGAGGCTGGACTACTGCAATGCGCTCTACGTGGGGAGCTGGACTACTGCAATGCGCTCTACGTCTTGTTTCTGGTTTGGAGGCTGCAGCTGGTGCAGAATGCGGTGGCCCGTCTCCTTATGAGGACTGGGCGACGGGAGCACCTAACACCAGTGCTCCGTGCTCTGCCTATAGCGTACTGAGTCAGATTCAAGGTGTTGGTATTGATCTATAAAGCCCTGCATGGTCATACCTCGGGGACCGTCTCACCGTCCGTGCCTCAGAGTGATCCCTTCGGTCCGCTGGGGGAGCCTTCTTGGAGGTCCCCCCCGGGTGAGACGGGGGCCACAATGGAAAAGACATTCTCAGTGGCTGCGCTGCAACTTTGGAACTCCCTCCTGGAGGAAGCCCGCCTGGCCCCAGGTCTGCTGGTGTTCCGTCGAGCCTGCACGACCTGGCTGTTTGCCCAGGCCTTCAGAGAGGAGGGTTGGGTAGTTGGGGATCGGGAGGGGATTGTTTTTAATCTCTTTTTTGATGGTTTTTAAAAAAAGAATTATTGTTATACTGTTGTAAGCCATCCTGAGATGCCGTAGGCATAAGGGGGCAGCTAAAAAATGCTTTAAAATAAATAAATAAATAAGTAAAGAAAGAAAGTTGTCTCTCTGTTTGTGCACTGTTTACTTGTCTTCCTTTCGTCAAGCTTGTCCTTCCTTCCCCCCCCCGTGTTGAGTGTCTTTCCATCTCTTATTGTGCCGCTGCCTTTCTTTGTATGTACTCTTGTATGTTGTCTCCCTTAGTTAGCTACAGCACCTGTTTTCTTTGTAGTAGTTGTCTTGTTGTACGTGATTCTTCCCCCTATTAGCACATTGGTGTTTACCTTGGATCGTACCCTTCCTCTCTTATTGTGCATCTGTGTTTCTTTGTATGTACCTTTGTATGTTGTTTTCCTTATAGTTAGTTACAGCCTGTTTTCCTTGCAGTTGTATTTTTATTGTATGCGATTCTTCCCCCTGGTTAGCACAGCACACGTGATTTTCCCCTTAGGTTCTAGTCTTAGTCCCTTTCTAGTAGCCCCTCATTGTCCCCCCCACCCCCATTTCCCCTCTTCTGCTCTCCCTGTATATTCATATTTCCTTGTTCTGTATATTTCCCCTCTTTGTAGTTCTCTAGTCCCTTGATTAATGTTGGTTCCCTCTTCATAAGTTCCTGCTTGTTTTGTAACGTCTAGTGAATGAGTGGGGGCTCGCTCAATTGGCGGCCCTACAGATCTCCAAGGAAGGAGCCCTGGCTGAGGAGGTGGCCACCCCTTTGCTACAGTAGGGAACTATGCCTTGGGGTGGCATAAAATCAGAGGCCTTGTAAGCCTCGAATATGCAATGCAAAATCCATTGACCTACGGCGGTCTTGGAAGCCTTCAGGCCTCGTTTTCTCTGAGAGAAGTCCACCAACAGGGTGGATGACTTCCTGTAGGGGGCCATCCTATGTAGATAGATTTTAAGTGCTTGCCTAATGCCCGTGTGCCAGACCTTCTCCAGGGAATGGACTGGGTGTGGACAAAAGCAGGGCTGGCCCAAGGGTTTCAGGGGCCATGTGCCAAGCCTTTCTGCGGGGCCCCAAAGGCCAGCGGAACCTTATGGCTGCACTGAAATGTATAGCTTCCTTGCACATTCATTTTAAATCGTGTGCGCCCGCCTAACACGCATCCCCACTCATCCCTCCACTCGTCCCCATGCACGGAGCAACCAGGGGAAACGGTGGTTACTATGTGGGTGTGGATGAGTGGTGGGTGAGTGGGGATGCGTGTGCAGCTGTGCGCATGCCCCATCCACACATTGGCGTGCCCACAGACCCCCCCCCACCCGGCGGAGCCATGTAAAAATAGCATGTGAGGAGCCACTTGAAGAACAGAAGGTTCCTACCTTGTAAATAAGGTTCTTTGAGATGGCTCCCAGCATTCTCACAACACCCACCCTTCCAGCTTTGCATGGAATTTTTTCCTTATATTTCTAATCTAGAAAGGGTTGGAAGGAACTGTCATTCTGAGGGGGGAGAACACTTTTTATACTACAGGAGCTCCAGACCATCATGTGGCTATTATTTGAATAGGGTGAGTGTGCACAATCCAGTTATGAGAATGTTAGGTGCCATCTCGAAGAACCTTCTTTACAAGGTAGCAACCTTCTGATCGGCAGGTGGGCAGGAGCTGTTTGTAAACAAACCGCTTTATCTACCAGTCCCATCAGTTGTTCCAGCTGCTGCTGCTGCAGCGCTACAGCAGGGAGAGGCAGGTGAGGGATGGGGTCCCCATGCCTGGGGCCGGCCCTGGGGGCAGACAGCGGTGGGCGGGGGCGTGAGCTTTCTACCCTCCCCCTCCCTAAGGAAAGGCTCCCTCCGGTAGAGGCAGGCAATGAGAACTGAGCAGCCCGAGCCCGGCTGACTGGTCTCACCACTCTCCCTCTTTCCACGGGGCAGACAACGGGCTGGGGGGGGGGGCGAGCTTGCTACCTTCCCCCTCCCTAAGGAAAGGCTGGCTCCCTCTGGTAGAGGAAGTGAGCACTGAGCAGCCCTGGCCCGGCTGCCTGATCTCACTCTCCCCACAGGGCAGACAGCATCGGGTGCCCGGAGGAGGAGGAGGCGGAGGCATGGAAGGGAGGGGAGGGGCAGGGCCATGGGAAAAAAAAAAACAAGACAGGACAAGCGGCCAGGCAGCTTTGCCAATGGGGGTGGGGAAACATTTTTTTAAAACGGCTGTGTCCCGACTCCCTCTCCAACCCGCAGCGGCAGTGCTGCGGGGCTCCCTCCCTCTGCGGGGCCATGTGCCTGGGCACCGGTGGCACATGCCTCGAGCCGGCCCTGGACAAAAGGAAGAATTATTTCTTCTTGTCTATGAAAAAGGGAAATAACCGTGGGCATAAAGGATGGGTCTAACCTAAGCACTACAGTGTCCTTTTTGACTATACCGAGAAGAGTCCATAGAGACAGTGCCCAGCTCTGATACCCGCCTTGCCGAGATGATGGCTATTAGAAGAGAGACATTTAGGGTGAGAAAATACAAAGAGATCTCCTGGAGAGGCTCAAATAGCGGTTCTGTTACCACCTTGAATACCAGGTTTAGTCTCCGGGGGGGGGGGGGGNGGAGGATCTATCAACTACAGAAGACACGAGTGCCTTTGCGGCTTTCAAAAAGTGTTTAATATGGGGATGGCCCAATATGCTTTTGCCTCTGATGACTGAAATGGTGCTGTTTAGGTCTGCTACCTGTCTTATTAAGATATTGGCTCCGAGTCCAATATCTTAATAAGCCCACTTACAAAAACCAAAATGTCCGCCATCTTAGGGCGCAGAGGGTCAAGGCACCTATCTATGTACCAGGTGGCAAAGACTTCCCATGTACATTGGTAGATGCGCTTTGCAGATTGGTGCTTCGAGGCCATGAGAGTCTGGAGTACAGCATTTGAGTATCCGAACTCCTTCAGTGCTATGTGCTCAAGAGCCAAGCAGCCAGGACGAGGAAGTTCGTCTTCTTGTATAGGACCGGGCCCATGCCCTGTGTGCGAAAGTGAGCCACCACAGGGATGAGGACCTTAATGAAGGTTGGGGGGGGGGGGGCAGTAGCAAGTCTGAATGGAACAGTCTGAAACTGCCAATGAGCTCTGTTGTACGTGAATCCGAGCCACTGGTGATGTGCGGGATGGATGGGCACATGCAGATAGGCATCCCGCAGATTGAGGGAGGCAAGTCACTTGTCCCTTGCTATTGCCAGGCATATTGAGGCCAAGGTCTCCATTTTGAATCTTTTTATTTTGATTAATTTGTTTAGAGTTTTGAGATCTAAAATAGCCCTCCACTTGCCGTTCTTTTTGGTTACCAAAAATAAGATTGAAGAGAGACTTTTTCCAGTCTCTGGGTCTGGAAGTGGCTCAATGGCTCCTACTGATGCCAATCTGTGTATTCCCCCCCTGCATTGCCAGATGTTTTGGGGAGCAGGGAGACCTTGTGGATATGTGATAAGAGCTGACGAGGGGGACTGGAAAACTACTGCATACCCTTTTAAGACTATTTCTAAGACCTAGGCGTCTGATGTTACTTGAGCTCAGCAGGGAGCAAAAAGGGCAGGTCTTCCCCTCACTGGAGTGGAGGCTAGGTCGGGAGGGGGCAGGTAGTCATGAGTCTTATTTCCCCTGCTGAGGAGAGATTTGATTTGTTTGATCTGTGACTGGGGTTGTATCTGCGCCCCCACCCCCGGGGTGCCACCTCCCCTTATCTCCTCTGCCTCAAAAGGAGGAGGATCCTCTAGAAGTTTGATTAAAGAGGAAGAAAGGCTTATGAGAGGCACAAAAAGGGCCTAGGTGCATTAAACTGATGTGAGTGCCTTTTCTCTTTATCCCCAGCCTCCTTACGGATCTTGTTCAAGGAGACCCTGAAATACTTTCCACCTTGGTAAGGTCCTGCCAACAACAGACTTTTGGCATGGGCATCTGAGCCACAGCCTATGTCTGGAGAATAGGTTAGCTGCCATGGCCCTGGCTGCCCAGACTACTGCATCTGTAGTAGCAGTTGTGATAAATGAAGTAGCCATAGTGATCTTGGCTGAGAGCTTGCGAATCACCTTTTCAGTAGTTGCGGGGCTTTTACCCAGTTTAAACCATTTAAATATGGTCCTGGCACAGTAAGAGGAGGAGAGGCCATAAGCCTTTTTTCCGTCACATTCAGCACTCTGTGCACTCTCTTAAATAATTTTGGTTTTCGCACTTTGTAGAGTAAGAAAAATCACAGTCCTGCTTGCTAGGGCCTGGAGTCGGGGATGCAGAGGATGGGCCTCCTCATCATGGATCTCCCCCAGCTCATCAGACTCCTGGTCTGCATCAGAGCCATGCTCTGAGGCCTCAGGCTCAGTAGCCCATGTGGGAAGAGGCAGACTCCCAGAGACCCGAGAGGCCTCTTCCTCAAGTTCAATGTCCTCAAACAGTTCCTCCTCCCCTCTGGGGTGAGGTTTGGGCAAGGGGTTTGTAGTGGTTCCCTCCTCATCGGCGGAGGAGCCTACCTGCTCCCCCAAAAGTTCCTCAGTGGACCTGGGTGTTTGCTCTTTTCAGTCACCGTTGAGTGACTTTTCCTGCCCACTCTGTGCGCATATGTGTTTGTTTGTGAGGGCACCTAATATCCCTTTCCCGGATCTGGTGCAGGAAAGCCACAATCTTATTGAGGGTCTCAATTTGTAGGAGTTTGATTTGGGATAGGCCCTGACCCTCATTTGTGGGTCTTACTGTATCCTCTGCTGCAGATGCGGGCCGATCCTCCTGGGGCTGGGTCTTGGCAGGACTCCAGAGTTTTGGTGCCACCCAGATATAGAGGGAGAGCTCCATGTGTTCAGGCCCGGGTTAGATGCACGGCCCGCCAGAGGGAGGGTGGTGGCACCGGCCTGGGAGAAGCGTGCAGCCCGTCGGAGGGAGGCTGGAAGCACTGTAGCCATTGGAATAGAGAATCAAACCACTCTGAGTGGCTGCAGCGGCCCGGGGAGCTATTTCTGTGCATGCGGTCACCTCAACGGCGGTGGGTATATGTAGAGTGAGGGGAGTGCCCTTAGGGACTTCCCCTCAGCCATCCTTCCCATGGTTCTGTGCTGAGTGGGATGGACCTTTGTTAAAAAATGCCCTTAGGGACTCAAAAAGGAAAAGGAAAAAATGGCTTAGAAGCCAAAAAGTGTCCTGTGGTGTGTGGAGCACACCAGCCTTATATCTGGTGAGATGCAGAAATCCAACTTGCAAATGGGAGGAAGAGACCCCTCTGCGCATGGTCAGTTGGATATCCTTTGAATTCTGCCTCCTACTGGCCTAGGCGGGGATCGTCCCCAGAGTAAAGAGTTGCCGTCCTGAGGATCCCAGGAAAGGGGGGACCAAGACATAAAGCAACTGCCTCAGCTATATCTGTGTCCTGACCTGCTGTGCCACTGTGACTGCCTGCCCCATTCACGCCACTTAAACTGCGCTGCCTGTGAGCACTTTCACTCAATACAGTAAGGAGGCAGGAAAGAGGGGGTGGAGAAAGAGGGCAGGGCCAGCCTAGAAGCCTAGGCTACATTATGCTATGTAGCCAGCTTCAAGTGCCTGAGTGTTTCTTTCCCCTTGCTGTGCCTGTGCATAGCACCACTTGCCTGACTTGATGCCTACCTGCCCACCCACGAGACTTGTTGTCCATCTCTTCCATTCTCCCGTCCTTGCTTACCCTGCTGGTTAACCCTTTATTGGTCTGCCCCACTGCCTTCTCTAGCAGTAGCTAGAGTCACCACCCTGGCTAGCATGGGTCTCAGCATCTGCTCAAGTAAGACGACGACTTGTAGGGTCCTGGCCAGCTGGGGGGTGGGGTGGGAGGAGATGCAAGGGGTCTTAATGGGGGCCCTGGCCAGCTGGCAGGAGGACAAGGAGGGTGGCTTAATGGGGATCTGACCGGCTGTGGGAGGAAACGGAAGGGAGCTTAATATGAATCCTGGCTGGGTCTTGAGCTCTGCATTGTTTTTTAAGCCTAGTATTCTTTGCGTGTTGCTCTTCACATAATCTAATGTTTGTTTTTGGCTTATATAGTTATAGTAGTTTTAGTTATTTCCAAATTGTGATTACCTAGGCATTGTCCACTGCAATATGCTGTGTATCAATAAAGCAGTTTTAATAATAGAAAATATTTATGCCTTATACTAGGACTAACTAGTTTTCCTGGGGTGAGAAAAGCTATCTTTTCCCCAGGACAGTTAAAACCAAGTTTTTACCTGGTAAAAAACAGACCCAGTAAATACTATGCCTATCCTGCTTCTGACAGGCTAAATATGCGATTCCTTTAATATTAAAGTTTTCTTTTTAAAAACCATTAAAATATTAGGCTCCTGTCCTATGTGGTTGGCACGCTGCGTCTATTCACATACACACACAGTTTGCAGTGAAGCAGATGAATTTGTCAGATACAATATTGGTTTTTGTATCTTTGGTTCCAAGTAAATGGTACCGATGCGGGCACTTGTAGTTCTGGTCTGTTTTTAGATTGTACATCGGCCTGTGTTTTATTGCTATTTACAAGAGTGGGGAAGTTTTTTCCCTAGCAGGGGCCGTTTGAAAATTAGCACAAACTCTCAGGGCTACACAGAAGTTGGGGGTGAGGGTGTTTAAGGGGTGCACTCAGAAAGAGGAGAGTCCAGATTATGGATCTATGTATGCCTTTATCTCCACGCTCTTCTCCTGAATTCAGTCAGCACCCGCATATTTTTTAACCATTTAATTGCTGTTTTAGAGTGGAATTTGTAAACCTTGTGATACCATATTGGGTTGGCTCTTTATTTCTCAGAGCTATTAAACCCTGCAGTTTTTAATTCTTGTCTGTACTTGTTTAAGTCATAGTATAGTTTGGAATAATACTGCAATTCAGTATTTGCCTGTTACTTCGCATTAATAAATCAGGAAAAAGGCTGGCAGCCAATTCATTTTTTTGGACTCCTGGAGTTGAATCTGAAATTTCCTGCCATGACTATACACAATGGTTCAATTCATTCCATACTCTCAAGTCCTAAGTCAACTAATTTTATTGCTCATTTGAGGGCCTGGGGGCCACTGTTGACTGAGGGCATCCTGTGCCTCGGTTCTGGAGTGAAGTCCCCTGCTGAAGAATCGATTTGTCTTGTTTGAGGGAGAGGCAAAGCGGTCCATTACTGGAAGACCGAATCTGTGTACAATCAGTTGGAAGGCTGTTTGGTTGAGGTTCCACTTCCCTGGGTCTACTGACTGTCGGCTTAGCCAGTCCTCCTCCACGTATGCGAAGGGCCGACAGAGAGAGGACATGCGCTTCTGCCTACCATAGGAGTCGCGTGGCTTCCTTGTGTAGGGCTCGGGATCATGACACACACCCCTCAGTTGTTTACATAAGTGAGGGCTGTCGTGTTGTCTATGAACACGAAGACATGTTGTCCCCCCAATCGGTGGGAAAAGTGTTGAAGGGCGAGTCGTATGGCCTTGAGTTCCAGCCAACTGATGCTGCGAGTCTGATCTGATACAGACCAGGTGTCCTGCTCCACACCGCCCCCCCAGCCAAGCAGACTGGCATCCGTTGTGATCACCGCTCTGGTCGGTTCCATTAGAGGGACTCCCCTTTCGAAGCGGTCGAGGTTCTCCCACCCGGTGAAGGGCAGCAGAGTATTCTGGTTCACTCCAAGGGTCATGGGTGTGTTTATGATGTGCGACTGCCATGGACAGAGCAATTTTTGAAGTGGTCGAGAATGGAAGCGTGTCCACCGTAGGTGCTGAATACAGGACACCATCAGGCCTAGTAGGGATGCCAGGGTTTGTAGTAACGATCGAGGCCAAGACAGTACCAACGACATCAGTTTCAGGATCTTGTTCTGGTGTTGCCGTGGAACGAACACTTTGTCCTGGGTCGTGTAGATTATCACCCCCAAGTGTTCCAGCCACTGTGACGGTGTGAGGTGGCCCTTGTCCCGGTTGACCAGGAAACCGTGATACTCCAGATAGTTGATTGTACACTGGAGGTGAATTAATGCAACTTCCTTGGATGGTGCCTGGACAAGTAGGTTGTCAAGATAGGGAAAGATCACTATACCCTCCAAGCGAAGGTTCGCAATCAGGGGAATGAGTACCTTGGTGAACATTCGTGATGATGTGCCCAGGCTGAAGGGAAGAGTGCAATATTTATTTATTTGTTATATTTATTAGCCACCTACGGCATCTCGCCAGTGATGATTCACATAGCAGAAGCAGAGCCACCTTCTGTGACCTGGGAGGACGGGAACATGAAGGTAAGTGACTTTGAGGTCCAAAGATGTCAGCCAGTTGCCTGTTGAGAGAGAGAGATATACACAAATGAAGACAAGTGTCTCCATCTTGAGTGAGTTTTGAATGCTCCTCGATCTAAAATGCCTAGTATCAGTTTGTATTTGAGTTTGATTGCGTATCCCCCGGTCACTGCGTCTATGACCCAGATGTCTGTGGTTGTCTGCACCCAACCTGTGGGCGAAGTGTTCCAGGTGGCTGCTACGGGAAACACAGGTTTGGGAACAGCTATCGGAGTAGTCAGGAATCCTGTTTACGGCAGGGGATCCCGAACGTTTGGTGTATGGAGCGTGGGTTGAGAATCTGCTTGACTTCACCCCATGGCCACAGTGGCCCCTGGCGTGCGACCGGAAGTTCCAGGGGTTGCCAGATGTATGGCCCCTTTGTATTCCCTGTGAAAAATGTTTAAAAGGGTCCAATTTTTTTTTTTAAAAGGACTGTACTTGGTTTAGTGAGCGCTTCTTTTCTTTATTTGAGGCTTCAGTCAGGGCCTTGTCTAAGGCTGAGCCTAATAGTTTGCCCCCTTTGAATGGACCATTAATGAGAAGGTTTTTTGTGTGTGGGTCTGCTTGCCAGGGGCAGAGCCAC
The DNA here is from genome assembly GCA_003113815.1 of Sphenodon punctatus. Lineage (NCBI taxonomy): Eukaryota > Metazoa > Chordata > Lepidosauria > Sphenodontia > Sphenodontidae > Sphenodon > Sphenodon punctatus. The sequence continues at coordinate 1,923,768 of QEPC01009281.1, forward strand.
AATCTGTGTCTGGCTGCTACATTAGTCTCCATTCCCCATGCCTCCCACGTGACGATATCCATAGAGTCGTCGATCAGGAATACGTGGGCCAGGGTGATGTTGGTGGCCAATTTGTGGGACATAGCCTCTGATATCTTGGGGTCCTTGCCTAATTTAAACCACTTCATGATGGCTCTGGAGATGTAAGAGGCAGCTGTGGCCATCTGTAGGACGTTAGTTAAAGCCTCAACTTTTTCTGAGTCCAATTTCCACCCCTTTATTGGTGGTGTCCTTGGGGAGCAGGTCTCCCTCAGAGGGGAAGACGGACTGTCGTGCCAACGAGGTTGCAGCTGCGTCTACCTGCGGTAGCTTGAAGGTAGGGTCACTGTGTTTTGAGATATTATACAGGGACTGCTGTACCCTGGACAGCTTTATTGCCTTGGTGGGCTGTTTCCACTAGGCTTTAATTATTTTTTCAAACACCCTGTCCAGAGTGACACCCCTTGATTTACTGTTTATCTTGTGAATATAGTCCTGGTCAGAGTCTTCCTCTGATTAATCTTAATCTGTATCATCTAACACACTTCCAATTTACAACAGGTTAATCCACAAACATGCTAACTCGCTCCTCTTCTTCTTCTCTCTCTCTCTCTCTCAATGGAAGAATCTCTTGTTGTGTGTGGCTGAGTTCTATCAAGTCTGAAAACCATGGTCTCCTGGGCCACCATGGAGTTATCAGAATCATCTGGGCCTGTTCCCTGATGCATTTTGCCACCGTTCTCGCTATCAGCTGGATGGGTGGGAAGGCATAAAGCAGCCCTCTTGGCCATGACTGATTCAGTGCATCCACTGCTACCGCTGCCCTGCATGGGCTCTTGGTCATGAAGCTCCGTACCTGTGCGTTTTCTTGACTGGCGAATAGGTCTATTATCAAAAGGCCAAATCTCGCTACCAGGTCCCTGAAGACCTCCTTGTGTAGAGCCCATTCGTGTGGGTCTATCGTTCTGCGGCTGAGCCAGTCTGCTTGTCTGTTGTCTTGCCCTTTGATGTGTAGGGCCTTCAGGGAGTGTAGATTCTTCTGCGCCCAGGTAAATAGTTTCACTGCTTCTTTGTGTAGGGAGTTCTGGATCCGCCCTGGTGATTCACATAGGCTTTGGCTGTTGTGTTGTCTGTGTAGATTAGGATCTGGCAATTGGTGAAGCTCTGAGACAGTTGCCTCAGCATCAGCCTGATAGCCCTGAGTTCCAGGAAGTTTATACTGCAACCTCACTCCCTCTCGCTCCAGAGCCCCTGGACTGACCAGGTCCTGGAGTGAGCTCCCCATCCTGTGAGGCTGGCATCTGTTGTGACCACCTCTCGAGTTGGTTCCACCAGTGGTGTTCCTGTGGTGAAGGTTTCTGCTCTTGACCACCAAGACATCCGAACCCCCGGGGAATTGTCACTATGGAAGAATCGCAATATGGCTCCTTGACCAAACTTTTAGGCCACAGCTTATTCCTTTGCAAGGAAGGTGCATGTCTGCCTCAGCTGGCTTGCTAAAGCTTCATGAGCTATAGTTAGCACCAATACTGAAGTTTCCTGTGTATGTGGGTTTTGTGGTTAGCTACATTTCCTGACAGATATCCCGCTGCACCCTGGTGCCCCCTTATCCCTAGTTCCGAGGAACTGAACTTGCTTGCGTCAGCAACCCAATTTCTGCCTAGTAACAAGAGGTATTTCCTGTCAGATATGGTTATCTAATACCAGCATGATTGAACCACGTATGGTTGCTTGTTCGCCACTGTGTATATAAGGAAGCTTTGTGCTGTAAGGCGTGGTCCATTGGTAGAAATACCAGTGTGTCCCACAGCTGTGTATCTGAATAAACCTGATGGAATGTTCCTGCTTCAGCCTGCTCTCATTTCAGCCTGAAAATCCACGACATCACCCATGGGTTGAGTCCTAGTGTGAGCTCTGTTTGCATAGGACGCAGCAGCTGCTGCAAGGGTCTGAGGTGGAACTGACCCCACTGTATTTGCCTGGTGCATGATATCAGTAGACCTAAGAGTTGGGCCAGTACTTTGAGCCTCATTCTTCTGCGATGGTGTAGAAGAAGTATCAGCAGGCGTATCTTATTTTGTCTGGATGGCGGGATGAAGGCAGCTCCTAAGCCTGTATCGAGAATTACCCCCAGGTGTTCCAGTCTGCAAGTAGGCGTGAGATGGCTCTTCTCCCTGTTGACTAGGAACCCGTGTAAGTCCAAATACTGCATGGTCCTGTTCAGGTTCTCTAGGATTTTGTGGGAGGATTGAGCTCTGATCAATATATCGTCCAGGTAGGGGTATAAGCGTATCCTCTCCTTCCTGAGATTTGCGACCAGGGGAACGAGGATTTTGGTAAATGTTCTCGGTACCAATGGGAGTCCGAATGGCAGGGCTCTGAACTGGTAGTGTTTGCGCTGATAACAAAAACGGAGACACCTCCTGTGTGGTTACCAAATAGGGATATGGAGGTATGCTTCCCTGAGGTCGAGCGAGACCATCCAGTCCCCCTTCCTCAGGCTTTGGCAAATGGACGCTACTGTTTCCATTTTGAATGTCTGAGCCCTCACTGCCTTGTTTAGGAGTTTCAGATCGAGCACCACCCTCCAGGACCACAATTGCTTGGGTACTAAAAATATAATTGAGTACAACCCCTGTCCCTCCTGCTCTGGGGGAACTGGTTCTATGGCCCTGATGCTTAAAAGTCCCTGAATTTCATCTGTCATGGCCATATGTTTTTTGGGGTTTCCTGCTATCGGGGAGGCAACAAATCTCTGTGTCCGATACTGACTCTTCCCAAAGCCTTGAGAAAAGCTGCAGCCTGCCCCCTACTTCTAGAAGCTCCGGATAGTCAGGAGTCCTGCTTATTTTGTGCAGGGGGAGTGCCTCTTGGTTTCTGCTTCTTGAACCTAGGGGCCTGTCTATTGTTTCTACTGCAAAAGGATAATTTCCTGTTGCCTCCATGGATTGTCCCTGAAATCTCCTAAATGTGTGGAATCCACCCCTAGGTCTTAATGAGGTGCCTCGAAAAAATCTCTTCTTTGTCCCCACTTGCTGGAGGGTCTTGTGTTTGGATTTGTCGCTAGCATCCGCTAGCACCTTATCCAGACACATTCCAAACAGTTTCAGTCCTTTATAGGGAGCTGAAACTAATAGATTCTTAGCCGTGACATCCCCCTGCCACGATCTGAGCCACAGTCTCCTTCTTGCTGAGACCGAGCTTGCTAGTGCATGTGCCGACCAGCCCATGGCGTCCATAGTGGCTTCTGCCAAAAAGGCTGTTGCCAGTGTAATGCGTGACGAGATCACTTGAGCTCTTTTATCTGAGATTTCTGGGTTCTGAGCCTCCTGCATCCAGGTAAGCAGAGCCTGTGCTACGTAAGAGGCTATGATGTTCACCTTTTAACGAGGAAGCCAAAAAATCCACCCCCCTGAGAAGGGCTGCATCTATAGCCCAATCTGTGGGGTCTTTAGGATAGCAATCCCCCTCTGCGGGGAAGACAGTTTGCCTCGCCAGGGAGACTGCCGCTGCGTCTACCTTTGGATTTTAAAATATTGGTTCCTTCTTTCTCGAGAAGTTGTACAGGGAGGATTGCGTCCTGTTCATCCTATGGGCCTTGTCAGGGTGTTTCCACTCCTCTAGGACTAGTTTTTCGAAAACTTTATCTAGGGGTAACGTAACCCTGCCTCCTTCCCATGGAGGAACGGAATGTAGTCTCTCCTCTTCTTTCTGTGAGTCAGAGGAGTCCTCTTTTATTGGCCTTTCTTCTAACTAGAGGGTCTTGGTAACTTGAGCTAAGAACGCCTCCCTGTAGGAGAAAGGGAACTCTCTCTCTCTTTCCCTGGGGTCTGGGTGAGGATCTCGGAAACTCGAGCCTTCCCCTTCACCCCACTCCTGCCCTGACTCATGTTCCGAGTTAGAGGCGAACTCTGCATGCGCCTGAACTCTGCGCTTTTGGGGCTGTGTCTCCTGAGCACTGTCCTCAGATGAGGGGGAGGATTCCAACAGCCTCGCTATGGCACCCTCTTGTGGGGCATTTGCTCTTTTGTGTCCCGCCTTGCGGGGAGCTTTCCCCGTGCTTCCTCTGGGTGACTTGGGGGGGGGGGGGTGGGGTTGTTATGGGGCTCCCTTCTCTGCAAATCACATAGCTTGTCTAGGGATTACAGGATCTTTCCCATTGTTGCCACCAGAAATGGCATGTCTACTTGCGTTCTCTCCTAGTCTGCTGCCGCTTGTTGCGCTCCACTCCCTTGAGTCCCCTCCATAGCTGCCCGTGTGGTTTCCCGCTGCTGTTAGGGGGACGTGCTGCGGCTGAGATTGGCTCCCGCTGTGCGGTGCTGTTTCCTGGGCTGGGGGAGACTATCGTTGGCCTCGCTCCGCTGAGGCTGGGGGGGAAAGGTGTCGGAGTCGCCTCCCCCAGCTCCCCCGTTCCCAGGCGCAGTGTGAGGGAACTGGCTGGGCTTCTGCGGTTGCCCGAGGTTTGGGGGTTCTGCTGCCCTTAATGCCCCGCCTGCTTGCTATCATTCGCCTGATCTTTAACTGTGGTTTTCCTCTTCTTTTCTCTCTCTAGTTTCGGGGAGAACCCGATGCGATCCTGACGGGCTGAAGGCAGAAGACAGACTGACAAGAGTGGGGGCTAGCTCTGCACGCATGCGCACTGGAAATCTTTCTTCTTCTGTCTCCTGGCGGCCTTCTGCAGAGCTACCCGTGCGGAGGATTAGCTGGAGACAGAGGGAGAAAGCATCAGATTCCTTTTTCTTTTGGGATCTCAGGGTGATCCTGAGGACCCTCTTTGCCTGCTTCAAAAGTTTAAGGTCTTGGTCAGCTCTCTGCCCAGTTCCTTAGGTCCCCGGTGTCAGGATCTCCTCCCACTTGGGGGGGATCTCTGAGGATTGAGGAGATAGGCTTTGGGAAGCCCGATCTGATTCCTCACAGGAGTCTTGCTCTTTCACCAGTGGGGCTCTGGTGTGTCTGCCCCCCCCTTCTCCTTTTGGCCAGGGGGTGGGGGTGGGGCAGGCTGGTATCTGAATCCTCCTCGGGTGGCAGTTCCTCCTCCTCCATAAGGGAGGAGCCACCACCCTCCTCTTTTGAGGAGGAGCCGATTAGTTTCCTGAGGGATCCCTTCTGGGGAGGCTTGTGGGTTTTTCTAGGGGTGGGTTGTTTACCGTTCCCCGAGTGTTTGGAGGATCCCTTAAAGGCATACTTGGGGGGAGGGGGGCGGGTGTGCTTGAGGAGTCTCTGTACCCTGGCCTGGTTTCCCTCTGTTCTGGCCAGCATCCCCATCATCTTTTGTAGGGTGTCCAGCTGGAGCTGCTGGATAGGGTCTATGGTGGGGGTCCTCCTTACTTGGTGGGAGGCAGATGAGGCTACCTCCACCTCCTCTGATCTGCTGTGGGAGGCCTCCTCCTGCTCGTGGATGCAGGCCTCAGTGTGGATCTGTGCGGTAGGAGCTGCTACAGTCTCATTTCCTTTTCCCGTCATTTCTTGCTGCACTGTGGCTCAGTGGGAAGCAGCCGGTGGGTTTTTGCAGTCTCCGACATACTAGCAAGTACCCCTGTGCAGGGGTGTGTGTGTACCCGGTGGGTCGATCCCCCGCACCTGCTCTACCCTAGGCTGTACCCAAGGGCCGGCACCTGGGGGAGAGGATCCAGAGCAGCAGGGGTCGCTGTTGATTGTCAGCGCCCCGCAGGCGCTGTGGATATTAGGGGTGTGTGTGTTACTCCTCCGTTTCTATCTAAGCCCCCTGCTCCAGAGACCTCTAGGGGCTGGAAAGTCCGCTACACTCCTGTGCTGATCCAAGACAGACTTTCAACTGCGGATCGAGGGCGTGCTCTCCGTGCACATGCCCAGTCGAAAGTTGGTGCAGCCTCCTGCTGGCCGTGAGGGAGACTTCCTGCGTCCAAATAACCGGACGAAGAAGCCATTTCTATTTAAAAGCAACACAGAACACATGTAGTACTTTTTCATGTTGTAGTGTGTTTTTTTTTTTACTAGCTGATAAGATTAGAGTAAGAGGTCTGAAGGATTCCGCTATGAATGTAAAACTAAACTAGTTCTTGATCGGCCATCATTATCAGAAACCAATGCTATATTTACATGCCAGCTGGGGAACACAAGTGATCTGTCATATTTAACTAAAGTACAGTTATGCCAACTTCTAAATATAGTTTGAGAAAGAGACTTACTAAAAAATCATGATTTCCCATTTCAGCATATGGGCATCCAAGTTCTAACAATGTTAAACTGGCGTTTAGCAGTTAAATTTTTGCATCACAAACAAAACTTTATAGAAATTGAAAAGGAAGTAAAAGAAAGCAAGCAACGTAACAGTCATAGGTCCTAATATCAGAGTAGAAGATAAGCTAATGTACCTTGATTTTAATTTAGCTGTACTTGAATTCATGAGAATTCCCAAAGTTGATACTAGAATAACAGCAGTATGTCTGAACGGGTCAGGATCTAGTCTAATATTGTACCTATTAAAGAAAAAAGAAAAGGTTTTTTAAATAAATTGTCAAAATATAGCAAATTACATTTAACCTTTTCGACTGTCACTATATAATATTGAAAGTAAGTTAACAAAAAGATGGTCTGCAACATACAAGTAGCGTAAGAAGTTAGGATGGGAGTATCATCACTGTAAAGACAGTGGATCAGATTTCACCTTGTAGAAATCAATCCAGCATGTAAAACAAAGTTGCCAATTAAATGCCTGAAACAAAGTATCAAATAAATTACTAATTAACAGTACAGTAAGATTTTACTTAAAAGGCCATTAGGTACTTGCAACGATGATTTAAACAATATTCAGTCTTAAAATGTCTTCCACTCTACTCAATTTAACAGAATTATTTTCAGCACATCAGGTAACTTGCAAAAGCCAACAAGAAAGTGCTTGAAACCAGCATATATTGCTGTATAATTTGTTTATCTGATTGAATTACAGAAATGCTATTTAGCAGGCACAGGTAACATGCAGCAGAGATGAGATAGATCCACATAATATTGGGTGATTATTATTAAAAGAACAATCTTTTCAAACAGGGGAACCTGAAACAATGTTTATTACTGAGTCAGCTCAACTAGAGTTAATAAATCCATCATTAATTCTTTTTGGCACTAATAAATTGTGACCTTAATTACAAACATTATCTATTGTGCTAGCAATAAAGGCTTTAAGAAATAGATCAGATCAACATAGTCTAAAGCCCAGCATGTACATCATATACTGTAGGACTAGAAGGTACACTGAAAGCTCATCTAGTCAATCCTTCTACACTGATGGAGGATTATCCCATTTATTAAAAAAAAAAAAAAACTACCAAGGATGAGGACTCCACAGCCTTCCTTGCTCCACTGCACAACAACTCTAGTCAGAAATTTCCCCCTAAAATTTTAACTATGCAACTTTAGCCCATCTCATCTTGTCCCACTCCTAGTGGCCAAGATGAAATATTGATATTGTCCTCTAAAAACTTTTAGCATAGTTGAAAGTTTATGCACATAATCAGTTTTTTCTTTGAGGCTAAACATGCCTAGTTCTTTCAATTAATCTTTATAGATCCTGCATTATTAAACCCTTTATCATCTTCACTGCTATCCTCTGAACCATTTCCAATTTTTGTTTTTACAGCATGGTTTGCAAAATTTAACACAGTACTCCAGCTGCCACCTGACAAGTGCCAAGTGGAACAGATGTTAGTCTCACATACAATATTATGTTAGTCTCACATACAATCCTTCTATTAATGCATCCCAAGACCGTATTTACTTTTTTTGCACTTGAGTATTTTAATCTTTTTCTTCCCTATGATGCCCTTCATATGCAACTTGTAATCGTTTACTAATTTGTGTTGCCTGCAAATTTAATAGTGTCAGCGCCTTCATCCAAGTGGTTAATCCAATGTACGAATAACCACCATGGTCAGGTGATGGCAGAAGTGGAGACTACTTAATGTCCAACTCAACCAAGTGGAACTTTGTCAGGACAGGCAGGAAAAAAAAGGGTACTTGCTTTCTAGGACAGCCTGCATTCTTGAGAGTGGAAAAGGGGGTAGATACAGGGAACAATACATACAAGGTAAATTGCTATTTTGCATTTGGAAGACTGATGTACAAATGCTGACCCATTCCTAGAACTTCCTATTTATGAGCATATAGAAATGGTCAGATTTCTGCTGGCTCCTTCTCGGGGTTTGCTAGCTTCTGGGGGCTGAGAAGAAATTTTCCCTATATTATGAAAAGGGCCTTGGTGGCATAGTTTTTTTGTTTCACTTTCCCTCCATATCCCAGGAAACTAGTGCGGATTACGTAGGGATGTTACTATTTTAATACTGTCTTAACGTGGGCTTGGAAAACGTACAGAATAGGTTCTTGGTTACAAGCGGGCCACATTCCTGGAGAAAACAGAATTGACCTCTCTTAATCCTGATTCTACCTTCTATGATGGATGGAAGGTGTTGGAGGCCATAGTAATTTGTGCAGCACAGGGGATGCCTTATTATTATTATAAACATTTATATAGCGCAAGCCATGAACCTGGCACTGTACAGAACATAGAAATAGACGCGGTCCCTGCCTGTGGCTTACAATCTAAAAGATAAGGAGTAGGAGACAGGGAGAGGGGACAGTGGGAGAGACAGGGGAGAAGACAAACATTCAAGCGGATGCAACGTCTCAGGTGTGTGTGCTTGGCTTGGTTACAATCAGGTTGGTTGCAGCAGTCTGGAGAGGAGGGAAGACAGTAAGTATATGGGGAATGACTAACAGGCATTGGAAAAGGCGGCAAGGAAAAAGTGGGTCTTGAGGTGGGAGCGGAGGAAGGGGGCAAGGCGGATGTGGGTAGGGAGGGAGTTCCAGGTATGGGGGGCAGCGAGGGAGAAGGGTCGAAGGCGGTTAGGTGGACAGGAGAAACGAGGGAGAGTGAGGGAGGGGACAGAGGAAGAGCGGAGAGCGCGTGCAGGAGTGCGTAGGGAGATTAGGTCCGAGAGGTAAGGGGGAGCTTGGTTGTGGAGTGTTTTGAACGTGAATACCAGGAGTTTAAACAGGATACGTTCAGGAAGGGGGAGCCAGTGAAGAGAGAAGAGGAGAGGCTGCACATGGTCGAAGCGACGGGCAGAGTGAATGACCTTGGCAGCAGAGTTTTGGATTGCGATAAGGGGGGACAGGTGAGAGCGAGGGAGGCCAGCAAGGAGGAGGTTGCAGTAATCGAGGCGAGAGATAACCATGGCATGAACAAGGGTTTTGGCCGAGGAGGTAGAGAGAAAGGGGTGGATCCGAGCAATGTTATGGATGTTACCTTACGTTCCCTCAATCCTCATGCAAGAAGAGGGCAATGAGATCCCAGAAACAATTTTATGACTGAGTAAATAGCTTGAAGGAAAGTTGAAACAAAGGCAGAAATCTGACCTTCTCAGATAGGGAAATGGGTCTCTTACCGTGTGAATTTTCCTTCTCAAATGGACCTCCTGAACAGCAATCCAATTATTCTGGAGAAGATCCCTAACCCAGCCAGATGAAGGCAGACACCAACTTTTAGTGGAGAATGCTCAGTGGAGATCTGACCTGTCCTACTCAACTTGTTCAATGAATCTGAAACCACAATCCCTAACAATAATAAATTCAAATAACCAATTCCTCTTTTACCCCCCCCCCCTCTTTCCCTCTCCTTGAGCAAAAATGCATTAATTAAACTGGACTACACAAAAGAATGTAATTGCACCTCCAAAAACCTCAGGAAGGAATGGATTGCTGTCCAGGTGGTCCTTCAAGAAGGAAAATTCCCAAGATAAGGGTTTTACTTTCTCTTCATACCTCCTGGACAGCAATCCAACTATTTTTGGGATGTACCAAAGCAGTATTTCACAGAAACCTATAGCGGGATCAACCCTAGCCTCTCAATACAGCAGTCACTTATCTCTTGCACAATTATACTATCCTCTGGAGAACTCTTCTCCCAAATGCTGCTTCAGCTGAGTTCCGAGAGTAGATTTTATAGTGCCATGTAAGGAAGACCAAGTAGCTGCCCAACAAATCTCCTCATAGGGAGCCCAGGACCTAAATGGCCAAGTAGTAGAAGTACCTCTCAGTGAAGGTCTTTCCCTTTTTAAGGGGTTATAAGCAATGAATAGTGCCAAAGGACTGCCTAAACACAGTGGTCCTACCTATATAAACCCTTAATGCCCTATGCACATCTAAAGAGTGCCACAACAAGCTCTCCTTTAAAGGCTCAAAAGGAGGCTTGAGAATTCCCTTTAAAACCAAGTTTAAGTTCCATGAAGGAAACTGATGTACCACTGGAGATGAAATGAGCCTAGCTGCCTTAAAAAAAATCTCCTCCGAGCATGAGGAAAGTTTCGGATCCAAGGAACTGAGTACACAATCCATGGTGGCAACTTGCTGGACAGTGTATTAGTGTTTAAACCCTTGTCCAAAACGGCTTGCAAAAACTCCCATACCATAGCAATGACTGTTGATTGTGGAACAATAGATTTGTGAGCAGACTAGTGTGCAAATATCCAACATGTGCACAGGCATATTAGTGCACTGTCTCCTAGCTGACATCAAATTACTTAGCACTACCTTGGAGTACCCCACCTGATGGATAGCTTGGCGTTCAGTTTCCATGCAGTTAGTTTGAGGCGGCTTGGGTTCTAATAAAACACTGGACCCTGAGATAGGAGTCTTACAAAGCTAAGTAGGTGTAACAGAGGATCTGTCTTCAACTCCATCAAGTCTGAGAACCAAAGTCTCCTGGGCCAAGACTGATGAACAAGAATCATTGAGGCTCTTTCTTTCCTCAATTTGTTGCTTGTCCTGCCAATGAGAGGAAAGGGTGGCAAGGCTTACAGGAGACCTCGCAGCAAAATCTGACTCAGGGTGTTGCAAGTTTCTGTTTCCTCCTTTCGGTAACGTGGCATGAACCCGGCTACCTTTGCATTCTGCTGAGATGGGGAAATGTCCAAAATAGGCTCTCCAAACCTGCTTACTATCTGCAAGTCCACACTGTTGAGGGACTGCTCTCCTGTCTCCAACCTTTGCTGACTGAACCAGTCCATTTGATTGTTGTCTTTCCCCCTGAATGTGTAGCGTGCCGACTGATGCCAGATTGGCCTCCGCCCAGTGTAGCAGTCTCATGGCTTACTTGTTGAGGGATCAAGATTGCTCCCCCCACCATTGTTTATGTATGTTTTTGGCATCATATTGTCCATATACACCAGAAGGTCCCACACTCGTATCTCCAGTGCAAACTGTAGGAGAAACAAATAAACTGCTTGCCATTCCAGCCAGTTTATACTGTGCTGTTTCTCTGTTTTGGACCATATCCCCATAGTTGATCTCTGCATCAAATGAGCTCCCCAACCATAAATCCTTGCATTTGGTTGTCATGGGTGTCCTGGCAAACTCTGATAGGTGAATGCCTGGGATGAAATGATGCTTTGCAAGCCACCAGAGCAAAGATTCCTGTACTTGGAGACGCACTTCAACCCATGATTGAGCCCCTTGATTATCTGTATCTGAAAGGGCCTTAAGAATACTTGGAGAATTCTCAGATGAAATGTGGCCCACTGCAGTGATGAATACATGAAAGCAACAGGCCTAGCAGGCTCACCATAAACCGTAGCCATGCATGTGTTTTGGACTGGATCTGGACGACTAACTGATGAATTTTTCCTTGCCTCTGTTTAGGGATGAAGACTCGGAGTACTGAGCATTTCTCTTAGGTGTTCCAGTCTCTGAGCTGGAGCTAACTGACTTTTGCTGATGTTTATGATGAAACTGTGGTGCTGCAGATAGCTCAGTGTACTGGCCAGATCCCTGGTCTCCTGGTCCTTGGAGGGGGACCGGAGCACCAGCTCATCCAGATATGGATGCCTGCCAGTCTCCCGACTTCTATGGAACTAAAAAGAGAATGGAATAAAGTCCAGAACCCTGTTCTTGCTTTGAAACCCCCTCTATGGCTCCTATATGAAACAAGCGGGCTATCTTGTACAACATAGCTTTGTGTTTCGCAGTGCTTTTTAAAAGATGGGGGCAACTATGAAGGCGTTGAAGGGGTGCCTGTGGGGTTGTATGGAGTATCCGAGATAGTCTCTTTGACCCAGTTGTGTGAGGTGACAAGAGCCCACCTGTCGGCAAATAACTGAAGCCCTTCGCCCTACAGGTGGGTCCTCCTCGTACATTATTTATTTAACAAATTTTGTACTCTGCACCATCCTGCTATCAGCAGCTCGGGGTGTCTCACAGCTAATAATAATTTAAAAACATAAAATACAAAATAAATATAAGTCTGAATAGTCATGTGTCTGGCTTAAGAGAGGGGGTGGTGGATTTAGACCCTGCTGGGAGTGGTGAGATCCTGCAAATATACAGTCTCTGTTAGCAAGGCTCCACCTCTGGGCTCTTTGCCTTGGGGAGTGGAGTTGACTCTCCTGAAGTTTGCTCCACAATAGGGTATTCTGCCGGAGGGGCAAAAAAATTGTTTAAGGTTGAAATGCTGCAATGTATGTTTTTTTCTTTTATCTGCAACATCCACCAAGAGCTTGTCTAGGCATACTGCAAATAACTTTGTCCTGATAAGCCCACAAATGTAACAAATTCTTAGAATGGGGGGGGGTCTGCTCTCCAGGATCTTAACCACAATCTTTGTCTACCAGCAGCATTAGCTGCTACAGCCCTGGCAGACCAGGCGAGAGCATCAGTAGAGAGTGCCACTATGGATAATTGAATCCTTGATTATAGGATCCTAGCACGCCTTTAGCTCTGCATCTATACAAGTAGTAAAGATGTTACTACTATCATTTGGAGCACCTCTGAGGCTCCTTCAAAGTTTCTCCATAGACTGCACTCTATTCCGCTATTGGTCGGGTCCTTCTCCCTTCCAACAGAAAAATAGATAGGTGTGCGAATGATGCCGCAGTCACATCATTAGGGGTGAAAAAGAGTGCCTCCTTGCACTTAGGAAAGGTATACAAGGCCTCGTGAGTCTTGCGGAGCCTCAGAGACTTGCCAGGCTGCTGCAATTAAGCTTTAATCATTCTCTCGAAAGCCTTGTCCAGGGGAAGCCCTTTTACCCCTGCCAAAGGATTTTGGGATATGTTCTCAAGATGAGTCCTCCCACGGACTTGGAAGTGTCTGTATTTTCCTCCTTATTTGAGTCTTAGAGCTCTCTAAACATCCCTGAACATCTCATCGCTGTACTTGATAGGAACTCTTTGTCCTTATCCTTTGCAACCACTGCCTGAGGTGCCTCAGGAATTTGCCCGTGTTCCAGGGAAGAAATGGAGGACACAGAAGATTGTGTGGGTGAGCCAGGATTCCCTGGCTCTTCCAAATCAGCATTCCCCTAACAGAACAACTCAGGAGGTTGGCACTTCTGTTTGTGGGAGCTATCCCTTCCTCTGGGTCTGTTAGGGGGCAATGGAGAGCTTGTACCAGACGACAGAACTAGCACTGCAGAGAATAAATTCTGCCACAATTCCTCATCTGAGGTGGGACTGAAGAGCTCTGTGCACTCTTTCAGCAGTTAATAATTAATAATAAATGATGAGCTGCATCTCTCTCATTTTGCAGGCTAGCTGCTTGCCTTTACCCGTGTGCTTTCATCAGCCTTTAAATATAGGATTCCCTCAACCAGGGATTCCAAAGGGGAGAGAGGTCACCTCCTTTTAATGTTCCTGGGTCTTCCCCCGCTCTGGGCCTGCTCCCCACTCAGGTTTATCCAGGGAGACCAGGATCTCATTCAATGCATCCATTCGGAGGGAGGACATGATATGGGGGTGATGGTTTTAAGTACTCAGATGAACTATGGCCCTGTCTGGCAGCCATCTGCCCTCTCTGTCCATCCACGGCTTAACAGGTGCTATTTGTTCTCTGGCATGATTGGGGACTTGGGAAGAAATTAACTGCCATCTTGCCTGGGAGAAGCAAGGTCTGCTCCTGCCTAACATGAGGCAGAAATCAAACTGAAGGGTCAGATCCCCACTGAGCATGCTCCACTAAAACTTGGGTGTTTGTTTCCAGCTGGTTGGGATAGGGATATTACCCAGAGTAACTGGACTATTGTCCAGGAGGTATAAGGACAACTTATGGATTACCAGGTAAAGTTAACTTTGTTCTGGTTTAGCTATTGCTGGATAGTCTAATGTATCAATAAGCCAATGAAGCTCAGCCAGTTAGAACCATATTCCTAGCGTTTCATCTTTCTTCATAAGGAATTAGGGCCATATTCTCCATGGGATGGAGTAGTGGTTTTTGAATGTCATCAATATTTATGGATTCGGTAAAATGAACCTACTTTATACTAGTTGTATTGTGCATAGTACTAGTGGATTGAACCAGGTGACATCCCTCCAGACCACGATAGGAGCAGGGCCGGCCCAAGGGTTTCAGGGGCCATGTACCAAGCCTTGCTGCGGGGCCCCAAAGGCCGGCCGGCACTCGCTAGAATTGGGGGGGGGAGGGGGATTTTCAAGGGATGGGCAGCTGGTTACTTACCTGCAACTTAACTGTGTCAGCTCAGTTCCGCAGCGTATAACTGGCTAGGGATTCCCAGGGAGTTTACGCCCCTCACCCCCCATGAGCACTGACTCGGAGACTCCCGGTGGGGAAAAAACCAAAAACCGGCAGCGTCTGTCAGTCTCTAGCCGGCCCTGGATAGGAGAACTGTACAAGTATAAAATAAAATAGTGGAGAACAGCATGTTGCCCTGAAGCTACACTGATATTTAAAATAACTGTTTAAGCCCACTGAAATACAGTTCTAATTAAACCAGTTTCTGATGGCTCATTCACACACCAGCAGCACGGAAGGAGGCTTATGAAGTGCGAATTGGCTGTCCTGCCTTCCTTCATGGGTGCTGAGATTGTGCAAAGAGTTCCCCTTCCTCCTCCCCATGAGTGTACCTGTGCAAAACCACTCCCACTCATGTGTGCGTGGGGTGGGGGAATCCTTCACACTGTCATGGTGAGGAGGGGAAGGGAAAGGGAGCAGAAGGGTGCAGAACAAAGAAGGGGAGCACACACTAATGATCCAAGCTGCAAGCAAAACCAGGGGACGGTCTCTCAACAACGATTACCAGCGGGGTCTACAGGCCCCGCTGTTATCTTATATAGGCCTCTTTCTCAATCACGCTGCTGCATATGGGGCGGGATCAAAGCTCCCAGCTGTTCCGCCTTCTGGAGATTGCTGTGAGGTGTGTTCACTCCCTGAGGCCTGAACAGAGCGTGGCTCCACCCCCTGGCTGCAACAGCCATCCCTCTGCTGGCTTCTGCAGCTGCCTGCATGCTGTACGAACCCCCCCGCTGATCCTTTCTCCGCCCTGCAAACCGGGTGGCGTCTGACAGTACCCCCCCGTCCAAGCCCCCCTCCTCCTCCCACCCCCCGGTGCGAAGGCCTGGTTTAGAGGGGTGGAGGAAATGGAAGCGACGAATAAGACGAGGGGCATGAACGTTACACACTGGTTCCCAGGAACGCTCAGTGGGTCCATAATGTTTCCAGTCTATGAAATAATAAAGTTGGTTACCAGATATACGGGAGTCCAAAATTGCCCATACTTCATACTCCGGGCCAGTGGGGAGTAGGGTGGGGGGAACAGGGGTAGTTCGTTGGATGGCAAATGCAGGAGTTTGGGCTTTTTTCAAAAGGGATATATGAAAGGAAGGGTGGATGCGCATATGAGCAGGAATCCCTACTGTATAGGTAACTTCATTCAACTTCTGGGTGATAGGGAAAGGACCCATATAGGCATCGTCTAGTTTGGCTGACGGACGAAGGGAGGGGTAATTACGTCGTTTTACCCACACTAGATCCCCGATTTGCAAGGAGGGTCCTGGGAGCCTCCTTTTATCGGCCGCAGCCTTATATTGGGAACAGGACTCCTTCAAATGATTCAAAGCCTCTTGTTGTACCCATCGAATAATATGAACCAAGGCTCCAGCAGCGGGAACAGACGTGAGAGGCGCCTCCGGGAAGTAAAGGGGAGGATGAAAGCCATAGGACACGTAAAAGGGAGAATTTCCCAGAGAGGCATTCGCTCCGTTATTATACGTAAATTCAGCTAAGGGTAAATGTTCGACCCAATCGTCCTGGAGAAAAGCACAAAAACATCGTAAATAATGTTCGATATGTTGACTGGTATGTTCGACTTGACCATTAGCTTGGGGGTGATACGCAGTAGTAGGGCAGAGTTTCACTCGCAGGAGAGAAAAAAAGGCTTTCCAAAAATGCGAAATGAATTGTGGACCTCTATCGGACACAAGTTCTCTCGGCAGTCGTATTACCTCCCGAAGTAATAGACGTGCAGTAGCTGAGGCCGAAGGCAGCCCCTTACAGGGAATAAAATGTCCCATCTTCGTAAAATAATCAACCACGACCAAAATGGTATCGTGGCCTGCTGATTTAGGAAGTCCTACTATAAAGTCTATCGCGACCCTCTGCCAAGGACCTTGGGTGCACTTAGTGAGTTGCAACAACCCTACAGGTAGGGTTCGGGGAGTCTTGGTACGGGCATAGGTCGGGCAACCTTGGACATATCGGTCTACGTCCTTACGAAGCGTAGGCCACCAGAATGTTCAGTTGATCAGTAAAAAGGTACGTTGGCGCCCAGGATGTCCCGCAAGGGGGGAGTCATGGTGGGCCCACAGCACTTGAGGTCTAAATTTATGAGGGATAACTACCTTCCCCTTGTGGTAATGCAACCCATGTCTCTGGTGAAAGTTGGAACGTGGATTCTCCTGTTGGCTCACCATTCGTAGTTGCAACAAGGTAGGGAAGGTAGCAGCAAATACCCGGGGAGGCAAGATAGGCCCTTGAAGATCTTCGTCTTTGTCTGTTGAAGGATAATATCGCGATAAGGCATCAGCCATAGTATTCTGTGATCCTGGACGATATTGGACTGAAAAACAGAAACATGCAAAAAAAGGGCCCACCTTGCATGGCGAGCGTTATTGGTATGAGCTGATTGTAGGTAAACGAAATTCTTATGATCAGTATATACCAATATGGGATGGGGACCCCCTTCCAAAAAATGCCGCCAAGCTTTGAAAGCTGATTTTATCGCCAATAATTCTTTGTCCAAGATGGGATAATTTCGTTCGGCAGGGGTAAGTTGGCGGAAATAAAAGGTGCAGGGAAGGCGGGATCTTGTGGGACCATGCGCTTGAGTTAATACCGCCCCTATTGCCACATTTGAGGCATCAGCTTCCACGATAAATGGTTGGGTAAGATCGGGGTGCTGTAGTAATGGGGTAGACATGAAGGCTTGTTTTAGACAATTAAAGGCCTCATTTTGGGGTTTTTCCCATTTGAAGCTTACCCCTTTTTTCAGAAGGGTAGTAAGGGGTTTCATGCGATCCACATAGCAGGGTATGTACTGTTGGTAGTAATTTATACTTCCTAAAAATCTCTGCAATGCCTTTACCGTTGTAGGTGCTGGCCATTGATTAATTACCTCCAACTTGCTAGGGTCCATATGAATCCCTGTCGAGGAAATAATAAATCCTAGAAAAGGTACAGAAGAGGCATGAAAAACGCACTTTTCAATTTTACAATATAATCGGTTATCTAAAAGGCTATNCCCCTGGCTGCAACAGCCATCCCTCTGCTGGCTTCTGCAGCTGCCTGCATGCTGTACGGACCCCCCCGCTGATCCTTTCTCCGCCCTGCGAACCGGGCGGCGTCTGACACACACACCACCACAAGGGGGCATGGGCCACGCTTTGTAAGCTTCCCCCGCCCCCACGTTCTGGGTGTTGTGCAAAGGAAACCTAATATTGTGTTTTCAGTATACGAGGATGGATTCCCCCCTATTCTGCTTCTAAAGGCTGTAGTTCATTTTAGTAAAATATTGCCAAATAATTAATGATAAAACAATTTTTCATAGCGAGTCATAGGCACAGAGAGAAGCCCAAGAGTCCAGCCCCCTGCCATTAAGTAGGATCATTTGTACATAGAACTATCCCTGAGAGATGCCTGTCTAAACTTAACTTTAAAAGGCATTCAGTGATGGGGTCTCCACAACTACTTTTGGCAAATTATTGCACTTAACTGTCTTATTAGAAAATTCTTCCCAATGTTTAACCTACATATTTTCTCCCATTACCTGTAGTCTTAACCTCAAGCACAAGAGAGAACTGAACATAATTTTTGCTTATAATAGTCTTTTACATATTTGAAAATCATAACCCCTTCTTATTCCCTTAAACGACAATAGCCCACATTAGACTTCACCAGGTACATTCCCACAGCTAAGAGGTGGAAAGGGAGACTGCGGGGACAGGGAGAGCTCTAGGACACCTCTCAGCTGAGGGGTGGCCTCAGGGAGGGATATCGCTAATGTCACTGGTGGAGGCTGCCGCAAACACATGAAATACAGGCAGGGGGCTGTCTGTTTATTAGGCTGGATGCTGTAAACATGTGATTGGGAGCTGCATGGGGGCTGCACAGACCAAACACAGACTCCAGCGGGCTATTGGTCTTGTTTGATTCCATCCTTTGTTGCTCTAATCTGAACCCTCCCTCCAGATTGTCAGTGATCTTCGAGTGAGGAGCCCAAAACTGGATGCGCTATTCTAAATGTGGCCTGTTCAGGGCCAAATAGAGGGGAACAATCTGTTATCTTGTCTTACAGACAATACTTCTGAGAAATGCAATTAATTTTTAAATAATTC
Source organism: Sphenodon punctatus (assembly GCA_003113815.1). NCBI lineage: Eukaryota > Metazoa > Chordata > Lepidosauria > Sphenodontia > Sphenodontidae > Sphenodon > Sphenodon punctatus. The sequence continues at coordinate 1,942,436 of QEPC01009281.1, forward strand.
AATTTCATTATCATAACTAATTCTAACCATTCTGATTTTACATTATCTAACAACTGGAAAAATTGCTGTGGAACATAAGTAGCAAAAGAAACATTATTTGAAAACAGTGTAAGAACTCAGTTTAAAGTTAAAATGAATGTGCAGTGAAATAAACATTAGCATTATCATAACCTTTCTGAAAGGAAAATTTGGGTCACTTACCTCTATGAATTTTCATTCTTCTCTCCCGGGGAAGCAGGTGATCCTTAGCTGGGTTTAGCTCCTTCTCTCCAATCAGAGGCAGGATCAGGCTTTTGACTAACAGCCCGAAGCCAGGGGAGGATCTAACCCCAGTCTCAGACCCCAGATCTGTTACTACTGAAGGTAAGAAACTAGAAAACGAACTAACAACTAACTTTTATACTTTTAACAAAGAAACAGAAATCTGCAATTCGTCTGTTAACCGCCTGGTGGTGGAAAAAAGACAAAACAGGGGAAGAGATAGAGGGAAGAAACCAGAGAGAAAATTTCCCCCTCCCACAACAGACTGTCTATGCACCCCCTAGTCATCTGAAACAAAAGAGTAACCTACAGGGTCAGGTAGGGACTGCAAAAAAAAAAAAGAAAGGACACCACCAAGAAAATGAAATTTTCACTTGGGCGGGTTGGACCGCCCACCTCCCCGGAAGAGAAGAAGGAAAATTCACAGAGGTAAGTGACCCAAATTTTCCTCTCGTGTATATCAGGGGAGACAGGCAGTCCTTAGTTGGGAAATACCCAGCAGTAATTCCTTCTCTCAAACGGGTGGGATAAGTGAAAATCCAAACCACACCCCAGTGGAACTCAGTGAAGTGCAAATTAAGGAAGGACTTTCTGCAGTACCCTCCTGCCAAAAGCTGCTCTGGCAGAGGCCCAAGTATGTAGGTTGTAGTGGCGGGTAAAGGTATGTACTGAAGATCAACACACCACCCTATATATTTCCTCCAATGAGACCTCTTGGAGAGGGCCACTATGCAAAGAATGAGCAGTATTGCCTTGAGGAACCTGAAGCCCTTTAGACTTGTACGCTGAGGAAATGCAACCTTGTAGCCATCTAGCAATGGTGGCCGAAGAAACCTTTTTACCTCTGGCCCTTTGTCTGAAAACTATGAATAGAGCCAAATCTCCCCTAAAATTCTTTGTCCCTTCAAGGTAAACCTTTAGGGCTCTCCGAACATCAGGCTTATGCCATAACAACTCACAAGGATGTTGAGGGTTCGGGCAAAAAGAAAGTAATTCAATGACTTGATCTCGGTGGAAAGATGTATTTACTTCCGTGAGAAAAGCAGGGTGAAGCCAGAGGAAGACCCTGTCATTGTTGAACTTGCAGAGTTTGGGATAGGTTGACATAGCCCCAAGCTCCGAGACCCCAAGCTCTAGTGGAGATAATGGTGATCAAAAAGGTGACCTTAAAGGACAAGATATGTAGTGGAACTTTCATAAGTGGCTCCAACAGAGGACCTTAAGGCATCCAGAATGATGTTCAGCCTACATGTGGGAAATCTGTTTGACAGGCGGAGTGATGGAGGCTGCGGCCTTGAGAAAGCATCTCACATGGGAATGGGACGAGAGCACTTCCCCTCTCTGAGCTGCGAGGACAGAAGAGCTGAGACCTGTCAAAAGGTATTGACCCCCCAGCCCTTTTTCCAGGCCCTCCTGCAGGAAAGCCAAGACATCTGGGATCTCTGCAGCAATAGGAACTACATTGTTCTCATCAGCCCATCTCTGGAAAGCCAGCCAAGTGGTATTATATATACGGTTGGTAGAAGGCCTGCAAGCTGCTAGAAGGGTCTGTCTGTAGCACCTTGTCATCTTTAATTGCTCTCTTTCAATAACCTGGTAGTCAACTTTAGCTTTTCCAGGTCCTGGTAGAGGATAGGGCCCTGATGTAGCAGGTCGTTGTGGAGGGGTAACCTCATTCCCGGTTCCATTTGAAAGCTCTTGATTGCTGGGAATCACGATTTCCATGGCCACTCCAGGGCTATAAGGATTACTGTGGCTTCCCAGACCCTGATAGCTCTGAGCACTTTCGGAAGAAGAGATATTGGCAGGAATGCGTAAAGGAGACCCAGGGGCCATAATGTGTTACTTTAACAAGTAACTTTGTGTAGTCATTTTCCTAGAGTGTGTCGGAATTATTTTTAAGAATGGTTTGCAGGTTTATGCAGACTATCCTTGAGTAAAATAGCAGTTTTCTCTGGATTGTTCGGTAGATTTTCTGAAAGAATTGACCAGCAGCTTGTACAAACAGCATAAAAGTCTTCTAGTTTGTCCTTAAGTTCTGCCCTGATTTGCTCCATCGTGATCGTAAACCACAATCACATACATATCTCTGTAAGGGTTGGAGGGGCCGGAGCCTTCCATTTGCACGCAATAGTATGTAAAACAGCTAATCTAAGTTGCTGACACACCATTACTCTCTCTTTTAAGTATGGGCTTCTGGGGAAAATGCCCAATGATGCATAATTTTGGGGCAATAGGGTAGTACTCTTCCCACTATGTTTTGCATCCAGCGCCAGACCTATCTCCGGAGGGGCTGAATTTCAGAGCATTGCCACCAGTAATGTAATGTTGTGCCAGGGAGTGTGCAGCCCTTCCAACATTCGTCAGAGTTAATTACATTTGCATTTTTAAGTCTCACTGATGTAGGATACCATCTGTAGCATAACTTAATCTGTATTTTTTAACTAATATGGATGATGAGCATCTGGTCATGACCTGTTGTCATGAGCATGTCAGTTTCCTTTATGGGAATCATCTTGTCCTCCCATGTGCCGACATACCCAGCATCTGGCAGCTTGGTTAGTGTTTTAATTTCTGGAGAGGATTTTGTTGTCACCTGTAGGTTCAAACGGGGTCACTTCAATGGGTTGG
>QEPC01009281.1:1957605-1975627 GCA_003113815.1 Sphenodon punctatus
GCAATCGAGTAGGTAATGCATTTAGTCGTGCACACAGAAATAACCAAATTTTGCTAAAGGAAACCTTTGACAGCAGAAATTTCACAGGGGCTCCTAAGCCCAATGATGGAGGAACATAACATGTCAAAAAGGTACATTTTGAGACACTGGCAGAGTCTTCCTGTGTGCTAACATCGATGAGTCTTGTCAGAACCAATGCCTTGGCGGACCTCAGATCCCTGGATAGTAAATCCACCACATCCAGTCCCAGTGAAGAAATCTTAGCACGGACCAGGCCCTCCCAGGTGCTGGCAGAAGTGTCTGCTTTCAAAAAGGAGAATAGGCCCCCAGAGGAGACCCTATAAATGGCAATCCACAGGCTTATTGCCTGATGCCAAGGGTAAACATTCCAGGCAACCTGCCCCGTTTCCAGGTGTACAGCAGCCGAAGGGACTCCATTTGGGATTTTTAGAAGAGATCAAAAAAACCTCATCTGGAGGGGAGCAAGGTCAAATGGGCGATGGATGGCCCAAATGGAAGCCCCATAGAGCAGTTGTGCCCTTGGCTTGGCATCCAACACTTGACAAGCAGAAGCAAAAAAGCCCCCATCCCTTTTATGAAAGAAGCGTAATAGCGACAGGATACATCCGGCAGCCTTAGCTCTGGCTGCTGAAAAATGTAAATCCCAGGCCAGAGAGGCCTGTATCCTGATCCCCAAATACTTATAGCTCCATACCTGTTCTATATGGGTGCTGCCAATAACCCAGGGATACTTTTTCCTGGCTCGGCCAAACGCCAGGACCTTCGTTTTGGAATAGTTAATTTGAAGCCTATTCCTTGAGCAGTAGGCATCAAGAATGTTAAGTTGTCTCTGCAAACCGACCCTTGTTTGCGACAAAATTGCCACATCATCGGCGTACAATATAGTACCAACCGAATGGGAGTCCAACTTTGGGGGAAACAGACTAGGAGCAGACAATAAAGGGACCAGGTCATTAAGAAAAATCTTAAACAGCGCCGGGGCCAACACGCACCCCTGGCGCACCCCAGAGATAATTCTGAACCGATTGGACAAAATACCATGATGGTTTGTACGAACTGCCAGTGTGGTATGTCTATGGACAGCTTGCAGCAGGGCAAGGAGCCTTCTATCTATAGAAGACCTCTTCAATTTTTCCTAAAGGAGCGTTCTGTCAACAGAATCGAACGCCCCTTTGAAGTCCACAAAGGCGCAAAACAACCTCTGGTGGCCTTTGGTATATTTCTCGGCCAAATAAACTAGGGTCAAACAGTGCTCCACTGTAGACTGCTGGGCCTGGAACCCTATTTGCTCCGGATTTATAAATTGCCTCCTTGGTCAGCCAGCCTTCTAATCGCAGTAATAGCTGTTTAGCATATAGCTTGGCGATGATACTAAGAAGGCTGATTGGCCTATAGTACCCCGGCTGTGACCGACACCCACCCTTATATATTGGTACTATAATGGCATCACCCCAACCCTTAGGGAGAATACCACAATGATTAATATGCGTGAAGAGAGCTGCCAGCAGGGGGGTCCACCAAGTAACCTTCACTTTTAACAGTTCCGCAGGGATAAAGTCCGCGCCTGAAGCCTTATTGGATTTAATTTTGGTTATCAAATGAGCCACAAGTTCGGGAGCAACTGCCTCCCATTCGGGGAGATCAGGGGGTAAGCTAAACGCATCCACATCACTTGGTGGGGCAGGGAAAATTGACCGATAGTAAGATGCCCAAACATCCGATGGAACCGAGCGTCCCATCTCTACCCTGGCTGTATTTGTAGCCCTATTGACAATGCCCCCAAAGGTCTTTGACTGGCCACCCTGGGCTGCCACCACCAAACGGCTCCACATCACCTCACGATGGGCAGCCCTCTTAACACGCACCATTGCTTTAAATTGTTGTCGGGACTGAGCATAACTATTCTGAGATGCCTGAGACCAGTGAGCCCTCAGGGAATAATAGAGGGTTCTTAACTTAAATTTAGCAGTCCTGCACTCCACGTCGAACCAACACTGGACCTTAGTCTGAGATCTACCAACAGCTTCCACTGGGCCACTAGGCTTGGAGAGGGCAGGGGTCAACAAGTTCACAATTCCGCTGAAAACTGCTATGGCCCCCTGGGGACATGAAGCAGTCAGGATCTTATTATGCAGAGTGTAACACAGGGGACTGTCCAGAACAGCCCAAGCAGATTCAAGCAGTTCTGGAGTCCACGGTGCCCTGATCCTAGCCACTGCCCCTCCTCCAAAAGAGACAGGGGGATCTAAAACAGGCGCACTGGCGCCAGATGACATGGCCAAAGACACTGGGTGATGATCCCCATAGAGGGCAAAGTCCACACTAAACTTATCAAGATAGGGGATAACGCACGGAGAGACCATAATTAGGTCCACCGTGCTAGTCCCTTGGTGGGCGACAAATGTAAATTCCCACGCACAATCCCCTGGGGTAGAGCCATTCAAAAGGTGCAGATTGAAACTCACCAAAATACGAGCCAAAGTAAGGCCAGCTTGGTTGACAACAGGGTCTCTAGAGCACCTGGCTAGGAGGCCCGGTGGAGATGGACCAACACCCAAGTTACTGACCTCCCCCAAGGCCTCATCGTTTAAGTCTACCCGAGCATTAAAATCCCCGGCTAGTATAATTCTCGCCTGGGGGAACAAATCGACAATCTCAAAAAGGATCTTTTCGAGCCAGCCCCCAAAAAACAGCCAAAGCTGTGGGAATTAATGGGCGGGATGTATACTGAGATAGCCACAAACTGCTGGGCTCCCCATTTAAGGGCAACTCCAACTGCAAGGGGTGGGCACTCCAAGTTGCCCAGGACCTGCAGCTTAGACTCGGCTGAAACAAGACATGCCACCCCTCCTCAAGGCCACCCCCTGGCAAATATGGCTGTTGCAGGCAAAGAAAAAGAACTAAACCCCAGCTATTCCACCGGCTCCCTCATCCAGGTTTCCTGTAGGAGCACAACCTGATAACTATCAAAATAAGAGTGGAAAAAAAAGCATCCTTATCTCAAGTCTTCCACCCAGCAATATTCCAGGAGCAGATAGCTATTCTAGCTGGGGGAGACCCTTCCCCCTTTCAGCTATTCCCCTTCGGCTTTAACTGAGAAGCACCTTTGCTAATGGGTTTTATGCCCTGAATAAGACTGTGAAGAGATTCCCGAATCCCAATGGAGGTGGGGGATGTCTGGGAGACAATAACTGCCCGTGGGTCCAAGGAACCCAACCCAGATAGTATGGGGCAGCTGCTTGAGGAGTTGATTGCTTAACTTCCATAGCAGCCTCAGGGGACTGCTGGGCCGTGGGAACCCCCTTTGGCTGTACGGGAGATAACAATGTCTCCATAGCCGTGGCTTGAAGCTCTGGTGACGGAGGCAGTGTCACAGCGGAGGCAGCAGAGGCAGAATTTGGAGGTCCTAGCCCATCCTGTGGGATACCTTTGTTTGCTATATCCAGCAGTCGTGAGCCAATAGTCCTCGAACTGTTCTGCGGCCCGTCTGCCACCGCAGGTGGTATACTCCCAGCTTGCGGATGAACAACAATTGGGCCGATTATACACGGCTGCTCCAACCTATTAGGAGGGTCCCTATTTGCCCCTGTCCCTCTGAATGGGGGCAACAAGGGTTCAGTACCAGGTGAAGTAACAACCTTACTAGCCCAAATCCCCCAAGAGCGCAAATACCCTGCTGCAGCCAGTACCCTGCTGGCCGGGCCAGGGGATTTAAACTCCACCACCATCCTAAGGGATCTATCCCATACTGGGAGCATCTGAAACGATAGAATCTGCCATAAAGGGAGGCTTAGGTCTAACAGATAATTTAAATGAGACTGAATGCCCCCCCCAGATGCCCAATAGGGAAGGAACCCATCAGGCTTAGGAAAAATCCTGAAAGCCAGTCTTGGTATTAAATGTAAGAGCTGAGTTACTCAGAGTAGGGCAGGGCTGAGCACAATTACAAGGGGCCCTCTGAGCACCTTCCCCCAAAACAACAGCATGGGGAGGAGGAGGAGGCGGGGCAGATGACTTGGTGGCGGACTTAGTAGTGGCAGGAACACTGGCATTAACCTGCCCTGTGCCACTCAAACCCTGCCCGTTAAGCTGGACAGAGTTAACAAGTTTATACAGTAAATCCCTCTGCAACTCCATGGCCTTAAGAATTTTCTCCAGCTGGTTGGTCGTTAGATGTAATAAATCACCAGTCCTTGCACTTTGCTTAACTAATAGATCATAGTCGCTGACATTTACAACTGGTAATGAGTCAAAAAGCCCCTCCGCAGGGCAGGATTGGGCCAAATTTAACGAATCAGAAAAAACACCAGGCAGACCTGGCGAATCATTATTGCCACCTGCTGCTTACAAATGGGCCAAGTCCTGAGCCCTTGGCGTGGACGATGGTTGTAAAAAAGAATCCAATTTTAACTGTTTCGACACCAGTACCTGATCAGGAGGCTAGGAGGTCACCGGGCGAGATCTTTTATGAGACATTTCACTGCCGAAGTGTGCCGATCACAGTGACAAAACGTAAACAGACTTCCATCAGCAAAGTCAGTCCAGCCGCCCCAGCCTGATGCCTAAGGCTGCGTGCACAAGGGTTTTTCAATTCAATACATGGTTGGATTTTGGTTTTGCCCAGTAGAAGATCCTAGTGGATGTTATAAGTTAGCTTCTATATTAAAGTGTTAAATGAGGAAGCTTAAGGGGATTACGTGTAGCAGGGGTCAAGTGTGCCGCCACAAGCCCCGGGAAGGGCAAGGCTTTTGGTTACTATTTGTATTCATTTTTGTTTCATTTAAAATCTTGATCTATCATATTGTTAATTTATTATTGTGTGGCATGTCTTGACTCTGTGTTCAAGAACTTGATGCGGGGGGGGACTGCATTCTTTACGGGGGTCAAGTGTGCTGCCATGAGGAGTGTTAAATGGAGGTATGGGGTTGTTATGGATTTGATTCCTTTAAAAAGTTTGGGCTAAGGGAGGGCAGGTATGATATTTATAAATTCCTCACTATGAAAGTCGGGCTACAAACTATGGTACAAATAGTATTCTTTTTTTATATATTCCTTATATTATTTTATATTATTTTATTTTAGTTGGCTTTGCCTTTAGGGTTTTACATTGTATTTGGTTGTGCTGGGACATATACTTAAATTTCCTTCATGTACTCATTGGTACAGCCAATGGCTAAACAATAAATATTTATTATCATTATTAAGTATACTTCAGCTAGGTATGGGGCTAGCTTCCTGCAGAATGTTTTGTAAAATTCCGCTGGGAATCTATCTGGTCCATTGGCTTTGTTGGCTTTCATATTTTTAATTGAGTCTGAAACCTCTTCAGTTGTTATTGGGGAATTTAGAAAGCTACACTGAACTCTATTTAGGCGGGGCATTTCTAGTCCACTAATATATTGTTTTATTTCTACAGGGTCAGGCTCTTCTGATTTATATAGATTCTTGTAAAACTCCAAGAAGGCTTCCTGTATTGCTTCCTGACTGTGTACTTCCAAGCCATCTCTTGTCATAATACTGGCAATGATATTTTTTGTTGCTGTGTTTTTACCAATTGTACTAGAGCTTTCCCTGCTGTTACTATTATTAAAGTAATGAAATTTCACCCGTTTCAATTGCTTTGTAGTTAGTTCTAACGTATTTATTCTTTCTTTTATTTTCTGTAGCTTCCCTGCTGTTACTTTTGAGGGGGTATGTCTATTAACTGCCTCCCATTTTTAAAGCTCTGCATATATCTCTGCTCTTGCTTCTCTCTTCTTTCTTTGTATGTATGCTCTCAGAGCTATTACCTTACCTCTAAGTGTGGCTTTTGCAGCTTCCCAGAATGTGGAGGCTTGTATTACTAAACCCTTATTTAAATCTATGTATTCTTTAATTCCCTCCTTGATTTTTTTTTTCTGGCCTCAGTATTTTAAAGCAGTGATCTGTCAAAGCTCCACTGCACGTTGTTTCCTTGAACATTACCCCCCAGCCTCACTTTGATCCCTATTGCGTTGTGGTCAGTAAATACCAGGGGGATAATATATGCTGCCCAAAACTTCCTTAGGTCATTTTTACACGAGTACATGGTCAATTTTGGAGTATGAATTATGTATTTGGGATTAATAGGTGTATTCTCAACTTTTCTTATTAATGTGTCTCCATGCATCTACTATACCTTGTGAATCAAATATTTCCCTTATGTTCCTTTGCCTTTTATCCAAAGGTGTGGTCCTTGAAAGATCTAAATTTGTTATGGGTATGTTCAGGTCCCACATAATAATTAGTGCCCCTTTGGTTTTTTGGATTATAAGTGGAATATATTTTTAATAGTAATTTACTTGATCTTTATTCGGGCCATACATATTTACTATAGTGAGCCATGTATCTTGTATCTGCCTTATTATTAGCAAAAATCTTCCCTCTGTAGCCTTTATGCTGTTTGCCAATTTGAAATTGCACCTTTTATTTATACCAATTAGGACCCCAGCTTTTTTCTTATTAGCACATGAGGCTTCCAGTAGCCCCATGCTTTTATTCGCAAACCTATGTACCTCTTTTTCTAACAGATGGATTTCCTGCAAATAAAATACATCAATGTTATTTTCCTTTATCAATTCCCTCACTCTTTTCCTTTCATGTGGTGAATTGAGGCCCCTCACATTTAGGGAAAGTAAACTTAGGTTAGCCATACTCCTTAAATTTTTCCTTAAACTTTTGGTTCCATTTAACCTTTGTTGCTGCCTGACCACTACACATCTTAGTATACTTTGATGCCCATGCTGTATTTATATTCTCCCTGTTTAGCATCTCCCTCCCAACATATAGGCTCCCAGGCCTTCCCCAACCCCAATCTCCTCCCCCCTCCTTCCTAACATGCCTCCCCTTCCCTCCCCTTTTTCCCCATTGCGCACTCACAGAGCTTGTTATAGTTACTCCTCTCCTCCTAAAAAGAACTCTCAACCTTTAACGCGAGAGTTTTAACCCCCTCCAAACCTTTTCAAAACCGGAGTCTCACTAGAGATTCATTCTACATTTCTGGCCCCATTTTTTCTCTCCCTGTACCAATAGTCTCTCCTTCCTCTCCTTGTAGACAATTCAATCCTGTCTAGTAGGAGATAAATTTAGGAAGGCCTCGAGATCTTCTGTAGTTATGAATGTTTTGTATTTTCTGTTCACATTTAAGACCATTCTTGCTGGAAACTTCAATACAGGTTTCCATCCTCTTTCATTTTGTTCAGGGAAATATTTCCCCCACTTTCTTCGTTTGGCCATAGTTTCCATGGCATAGTCAGGGAAGATTTTTATGGTCGCCTCTCTATATTTCATTTCTTTTTTCATCCTGGCTTTTTAAAGTAGTTCCTCCTTTACAGTATAGCTCATAAACTTGGCTATGATGGTTCTGGTTTTGGGGAAGTTTTTGTTAGGCTGTCTCCCTGTTCTGTGGGCTCTGATGATTTCCGGGTTTTGTAAATGCTGTTCTTCTGGGAACTGCTCCCTTAGGAAGTCCCACAGCAGCTTTTTTACCTCCCGAGCCTCCCACCCTTCAGGGAAGCCCACAAATCTTAGATTGTCTCTTCAGGACCTATTTTCTAGGTCCTCTGTTTTTAATAGTAAAGTCTTTACCTTCTCTTGGAGGTCTGTGGCCTGTTCTTCAGCAGCAACCACCTGATCTTCCAATGAGGAAATTCTTTCCTCCACTGCGTCAATCCTTTGCCCCAGCCTTTCCAACTTTTTATTTCCTGCTTCCACTGAGGCTCTTAACTTAGCCATATCTTTTTTGAAATCCCTTTTCATTTCCAGGAGGACTTTTTTAATCGTTTTCTCTCCTGCTTCCTCCTCAGGCTCAGTCTCATCTGGGGTTTCCTCCCCCTCTGTTGCTGCTGCCACCGCCATCTTTTCCCGCTCTTTTGTAAGGGCCTCCCATCCAGCTCTGTCACTAGGCCGCTGCCTGTAATAGCGTTCCAGCAGGGTTTCTTTTATGGCCTTTTTTCTTTCCCCCTTACTTCCCCCTGCCATTATTCTAAGTTTTTTTTTCCCCCCCAATTGTTGTGGGGCCACGTGTTGCCACAGTTTGTAGGAGCGCTCGCATTGCCCTGCTGCTCCTACTCGTGCATGCGCAGTCTCCCTCAAGTGTACACAATTTGTATACATGTAATTGTCAGAGTTAAGGCAACCTGTTTGTGGGCAGTTCCACCTAAACATTTTTGTCACAATCTGGGGCCCACCTTAAAAATAAAAATCCAGGCCCAGGAGTGACCAGCAACAACCGGGGGGAACGGGGGAATTCCTGCAGGTGCATCAGAGAATCTCAATAGATTAACAACAGGATCCTTTGATGTAGGAAGAGCTTGGAGCCAAAGTTTATAGCATCAGTCGAAAAATCAAACATGTACCCCCAAGAAAGATAGGGCAAAATTGGTAGGAGACACCATCTTCCCTGGATGGAAAAGCTGGAATCTTTATTTGAAAGATTTTGTACACTAAAAAGCTTTCCACTGTAAAACAAAGTACGTATTGTTGACTTTCCATTTCCCCCTTATAAAATCTAATTGCATGGTAACTGAAAGCAATTGGACAGATTTATCCACCCCTCTCTTCCCCACCCTACACTGAAAATAAACCATTAACCTTTCCAGGAAGCAACAGTTGACAGATCATTTCCAATTTTAGTCTATGTGGAACAAAACTCCTGACCACTCTTATTTTGGGATGTACAGAGCAACATGAACCACCACCCAAAAGTACTCCCTGACAATGTAAGACTTTCTCTAAGCCTCTACCTGAGCTTTAGAGATCCCTGTCATTTTCCCATCCTTCGGAGTTGCAGGGTGTTTTAGAGTGGTGGTGGTGAGATATTTAAACAGAAACCAGTTTGAAATCCTGGCCAGCTATGCAGAATGTGCTCTGCAGAAGTGAAAGGGAGATGAGTTGTATCAGATGTCCACGTGGGACTGATGTGCACAGAAATGAATTCATCCCCTCTCTTTTCATCTCCAATGCCAATTAATCTTGATTGCCCCATTTTCAGCACCCCTCATGTGTTAATCAAGCCAGATGGCTGGGGGAGAGCCGCCTCACCGCTTCTCAGCAGCAGAAGCAGGAAGAAGAGCCAGAGTCCAGGTCCGAATCCTAGAGACCAAGGCGCGCCTGCTCCCCCTGTGACGCCTCCAGAGCTGCCACCGTCACCTCCAGAGCATCCCGCCCAACGTTGCGCAGGCTCCAGACTCTCAGTGCCTCTAGGTAGGACCCCCAGCGGCTGCTACCCTCCTCCACAACTGCAGCTCAGGCCTCCTTGGCATTGGACCCCAACTGCTGAGTCCCCTCACAAACCGCAACCAGCCCCGCCGGTGTGTCAACAAAAAGTAGACTGCTGTTGGGAGTGGTTGCTGCTGGTTGCTGGGCTGAGGCAGCTCCTGACAGGTAGTAGCGGGGGGGTGCGGTGCTCAGGTTAAGGCTTGGGGTGTTGCGGGGGCGGGGCGACAGGGCACAGGTTAGGAGTTAGGAGCGGGGGGGTGCGGCGCTCAGGTTAGGGCTTGGGGTGTTGTGGGGGAGGGGTGCGGGAAGAGGGGCAGGGCTGTGGGGCTCAGGTTAGGAATTAGGATGTTGTGGGGGGGCAAGAAAAGGAGCCGAGTGCAGGGCTCAGGGTGTCGTGGAGGGGTGCGAGAAGTGAGGCAGGAGTGCGGGGCTCAGGTTAAGGCTCGGGATGTTGTGCGGGGGAGGGGGCAGAGGTGGTCCCTGCCCGATTCTTTGCTCCTGCCTGTCATGGGGGGTTGGCAGCCCAGACCTAGGTGCAGACAGCTGGAGCTCTGCAGAGCCACCCCTGAGCAGCTCTTGGCATCGCACAAATGGGTGGAAAATTCCCGCCCGCACCATGGGGATTTTGGAAGAGGAGTCGGCTGCAGCGGAAGCCGGGCTTGCTAGGACTCGGGAGCCAGTGTTAAACATCAGCAACAGACCAAGTGGGGGGAGAGATGGCAGCAAGTCCCTCCTCCCCTCCCTTCTCAACCGCTGGGCTCAGAGAAGCATATTGCACATGCGCGAGTCAGCAGAACTGATTTTTTAATTTTTACTCAGTTTTGGCTGCACCAATCATCATCACACTACACCAGCACTTGATGTAGATCTCACACTCCAAGCCTGTGAAATCTGGGGGCTCAACTCATCCAGCTGAAGGAGATATCGATGATTAAAAATAGTGGTGATGCTATGCATTTTGACCACAACCAATTAACTTTTCAACAGATATAGCTTTTTATTTTCTGGCTGGATCATCTTCAAACTTTGCACTTAGGACAGTCCCCACAAATATAAGGTGTAGTTAAATTTTTAGAACTGTAGCTTAAGCAGTTTCCTAATATCGGAGCAATTCTGTCTTTAACATTCTGGCTCCTACTGGAGCCAGAACATTTTGGCTACCCATGGAGCCAATAGTTGGGTTTGTTATACCCCAACCCCCTCAAAAAATCAGTAAATCAAAGGAAGAACCATTGATAACTTCTGCTAGCAGCTAATGTGTCATCACCAAGCATTGGAAAATATCAAATCTACCCTGTCCCAGGGTTGTCCACTTTCACCACTACTTTTTAATATTGGATTGGAGCCATTGGCCCAGGCTATAAAACAAAATCCGAAGATTACAGGGGCGGAAGTGGGACCACAACAGTGGAAAATTTCATTATATGCAGACGATACCATGCTATTCTTAACCAATTTAAAACAATCAGTCCCAGAGACCGTGACTCTTCTGGAGAGATTTGGTTCAGTATCTGGTTATAAGGTTAATGTGTCTAAATCACAAATGTTTTTATTATAAGACAAAGATATGTCTAAGGAAGAAAGAGATCGAGTTACCCCATTTCAAATAAACAATTCAACAATTAAATATCTGGGCATATACCTACTGAAGAATATAGCAGACCTATATAAATACAATTATGTCCCTCTGATAGAAAGAATGTCAAACTTGGGTTCCTCTTGGAAAGGAATTGGCTGCACATGGATGGGCAAAATAAATCTAATTAAAATGATTTTGATTCCTAAACTACTTTACACATTAATCGCTTTACCAATTCAAATACCAGAGAACTTCTTTACCAAAGTAAATAGAATAATCAATACCATAATCTGGAACAAAAGCAAACCACGAATTAGACGTTCTATAATGCGGACCCCAAAAGAGTTGGGGGGACTGAACTTACCCAATGCTAAATATTATTATTGGGCCTCGGCTATGCGGGGTGTGAAATTATGGTACGAAGAGGGCAAAGATCCCTCTTGGGTAATCTTAGAAAAGCATTTAATAGCTCCAAACACATTCAAAAATTTATTAACAGAGGAGACACCCAGAAATGAACCAGTTAAGAAGTCCCGGTTACATCCATTCATCGGTACAGCGCTTAATATATGGAGAAGATGTAAATATAAACTGGAAATAACACAAGGCAAATTCCCATATAAACGAATTCAATGTGAAGCTTTGCCACTAAATAAAAAGGAAAAAGGCACATTGGATAGATGGAGTAAAAAGGGGTTGTGGCACGTTAAACATTTTTTCATAGGAGATGATATAATTTCTCAGGATACGCTACAAGGTAAATGTGAAGAACCGATAGATGGATGGCTATATCTGAAAATACATAGTTACCTGTCACACCCAACAAATAAAAACACACTTCACAAGAGCGCCATACCCTCTAGAAACTGAGTTATTTAATTTTACTCCACACCGGAAAGTGATCTCTAGATTATACAGGAATATACGCAATATATTTCAGTTCCCGGATGCGGGTTATATTGAAAAATGGGAGGAAGATCTAAATATGGCATTTACCAAAGAGACTATAGCGCAGATCTGGACACACACACAAAATTGTGCTAATTCCCTTATGGTAAAAGAACCCCAAATTAAATTAGTGTTCAGATATTATCTAACCCCACTCTCTATACATAGGGCCAACAGGAATTACAGTGAATTGTGTTGGCGTGGTTGTGGTCAAGTGGGCTCTTACCTACACCATTGGTGGGAAAGTGAGACCATTGGGGGGTTCTGGAGTACTATCTGGAATGAGGTAGTAGAACACACTTACTTACAGGTGTCATTTACACCTCAGATAGCTCTATTGGGGCTTTGGCCCGCAGATATGGGGAAAAAAACGAATGTAATCGCTTGCAAGGTAATGTTTTTGGCTGCCATACACTGCATAGTAAGTAAATGGAAGACACCGAAAGGTCCCACTCGATTAGATTGGATTAAATGATTATGGTATGTCCTATCTATGGAAAGAATCGCGGCCGGAATAAACGAAAAACTAGACGGATTTTACACCACATGGACACCAAGCTGGAACTTGATTACAAAACACATTGAAATGGAAAAAGAAGAACTCTCCATCAACCTACAATCAATATAGGTCGGCCTCCCTCGAGAACTGTCGGAAGGAAAGCAGTCGCAGAGTTTAAATTGTTTTGTTAATTTTGTTTGTATGTACTTGTTTATGTAGATGTAGAACACTTTTACTTATTTTGATTATTGTCACTATAAAAACTAAAATAAAAAAATAAAATAAAATTAAAAAAAATCTACCCTGTCCCTCTGTCCCAGAGAGATAAGGCTGGCAGGTCATATCAATGGATAAATGGACAGAAACTCTGTCAAAAGAATCAAGCAGATTTTTACAGTGTTTGCCATTTNCCTGTCAAAAGAATCAAGCAGATTTTTACAGTGTTTGCCATTTGTTTAAGGAAAGAAATATATGAAAGATGATAAATACTAGCCACACACGAATGAACGTTCTTAATGCACATATCAATGCATTATTAGCGGTATAACTTTAAACTATGTTTGTATTGTGTTTATTATGAACACAAACTTTTTAAAAATAGAAAGTGTCCTTTTCTAATTTCTCTCATACAACTAACTTCTCTCAAGTATGTCCTTCTACCCACAAATACAGGAGGCAATTTCAACTTGAGCATGGCTCTTCTGCAATTGTACCCAATAAAATGCTTCTGAAATTCCACAGCTATGCTGACTCACACTCAGCTTAGGATTCAGAAATAAGAATATTCTAAAATGACTGGATCAATCTCATTAAATGCCTTGTGCAGGCAGGTGGTGTTGCCTCTGCTGCTGCTGCCCCAGTCCATGGGCTGCTCCTGCTGCTGCCTTCTCCTGCTCTGATATATGGATGGCTGGACTTGTTACAGTGTCATATCCTCTCCACCAGCTGCAACACCAACTTCCCTCCCCACCCAAGCTAGTCACTGCCTAGGGCTACTACAAAGTGATGGGACCCCCACCACCTGGGCTTTTGTATTTATTTATTTATTTAAGTCTCTCCTTTCATCTCACACACACCCTTTTTATTCCTTCTTGTTTCTTCATTTTCTTTTCCTTCACTTCCCGCCCCGCCCTTTTAAAAAATATTTCCTTCCTCACATATATACCCCTTCCCTCCCAAGCCTGGATCGTTGAGTTCTTCTGGAAAGGCCGGTGGGTGCACGGGCTGGAGCCGAGCACACCGCATGGGGCTCTGATTGACTTCCGGCATTCTCGGGACAGCCTATAAAGCCCACACCTGCCCACACCAGCGCTGCTGAGATAACAGATGGAGTCTGCGGACTTTGGAGTTTTGGGAGCAGTACCGGGATATTGCTGATGAGATATTGATGAGAACTGTTTGTTTTACCTTTGTTTATTTTGTGAATTGAGCAGCTGGGGGGTGCATGGTCTGGAGCCAAGCACACTGCACGGGGCTCTGATTGACTTCTGGCATTCTTGGGACAGCCTATAAAACCCACATGAGTGCCACTGGCGTACGCTGTGGGCGGCGCGCCTAAGGGCTGCGCGTGCAAGGCTGCAACCTTGTGCACGTGGCCTTAGGTGCCGGCGGGGTGTGGGGCCGCTCCTCTTTTTGAAAGAACGTGCCTGCCTGTGATTATTGGGGGAAGGAGCGTTTATTTTGGGGGCTCAACTCTCTGTAGTTGAACTACGGTCAGAGGCAGACCTTGGACTCCTTAACCCCAAGGAATAAGCGCATAGTTGGTAAAACCCCAGGAAGGGGTAGGATTTCCCTCCCTCTTGTTTTGGGCTGGGTTTAAGTTTTTCACCAGTAATATCGGCGAAGAGGTAGGTGTGTGATCTCTATCAAAATAGTAGTTTTTGCGAAAGAGCCAGACCTTGCGCAAAACAACACGGGAGTTAAATCCCCTCCTAAAGATCGTGCGGAAGGTGGGTAGGCCTTTTCCGCGGCCCAACCTTCTGGGGGTGCGAGGTTAGTGTGTAGTTTTGCCATTTGAAGGGGTTAAGGATGGCTGCTAAAACAAAGAGGCCCAGATCTGTGAAAATCCAGGTATCTCCTCCTGGTAGAGGTGGGACCCCGGGCCCATTACCGGCTACCGGATTTACCGGTTCTCTGAAAACCGGATTCCTGGATTAAATCCGGTATACCGGTACCGGATTTATTTCATTGATTTGATTGGGGCGCTGTGTCCCCATTGAAATCAATGAAATAAATTAATTCCCCCCCCCTCCCCCTCCCAGGCTGCGTGGGTGGATCTCTCTAAACCTTGTTTGAAGGAAAAGTTAACGGTGGTAACTGGAAAATCCCTCTGGTGGAAGGAGACCAGGAAAAAATTTGAAAAAATAGGTTTATCTTTCCCATTCCTTCAAACTCTCCCCTTCAGAAATGTGAAACATATACTTAAGACCAGAATTATACATCTAGACATTCAGGTAACCAGATCACAGGTGCAGAAGATCAAATTTGCTCCATGGTATAATCTGTTAATCCCCAAAAGGGAGGATTGTGACTATATCCAATCAATCAATCAAAGCTTATTTGTTTAGCCGATGGCCATAACAAAAATAAAATCCAACACATCAAAAACATGTCAAAAACATATCAATTCCTGCTAAAACATAAATACTATAACTAAAAAGGATAAAATTTAACTAAAAACCAGAAATGACATACATATATGTTAAATAAACTCTAAAATGCCAATAAAAGGGAATAAACATTCCAACACTAAGCCAATCCCTGCCATGAAGGGACAAACATATCGGGGAGGGTGATGGCATCACTTCAAAATACCAGCCACAAACCTTTCATTGGGTCGCTACCCCCTTAATAAGCAACTAAATATTAGACATAATTATACAATATCACCCCAACCAGCATATCAATAGTGTAAGATGGAAATAGAACAATATACCTCCCTCCCACTTCAGAGAATCTCCAGTTGAAATGCCAACTTGGCTAAACAATGGATTACATCCGAAGAATGCGATAGGAGACATATTTGAAACAAACAGACCAGGGGGAGATGTAATCGACTATTAATCCAGGGTGGCAGATATAATTCACGCCAATAAGCCGTCAGGGAGCAGAAAAACAGCAGGTGAGGTAAATCCCCTATAAGGCCTAAATTGCACGGGCATACCCCTCTCCCAAGTGACTATATTAAAAGAGATATGCCTTTACTACATAAGAGAGCTTTTTTAGCGCTTCGATTACAGATTATGAGGGGAGATACAGGAAAATACCCTATGTAGAAAGAATATGTCCCTGTTGTAAGGAAGGAATTGAGGATTTACCACATGACTTATTTTCCTGCGCTCAACATACAAGACTGCGTAATTTACTAATCAGCAGGTTAAATATTCCAAAATACCTTCCCCTAGAGAGGAAAATACTACTCTCTGATAGAAATTCCAAGACTACACAGGTGGTGGCCTCAGTCGGTTATGCAATCGAAAAATAGAGGCGGAGGGCTTTGGCACTAAAGGAAGGACATTCTGGTTGTCAATCCTTGTTACCTCATATTGTAGTAGGGTTACGAGTTTGCCTGGATAAAACTTTCTTTGTTCACAATGAAATCTGCATTTTGTATTCTGTATTTTGTATTTTGTTTATGTATATATTTTAGAATTTCTGACAATGACCTTTGGTCACGTCAAAAAAATAAATTGTCTTACTTACTAAAATGACTGTGATGCCAATTCTCAGAAAGATTCCAAAGAATAAAAGAGGTGATCTAAAATTCTTACTTGGATAAAGTCAATGAGTCTTCATGCGACCATGGTATATGAAGTCTGTATATACTAGGCTTTCTTTCTGGAAAAGACAAATAAAAATTAAAACTACAAAATATCACTGTATCAGGTTAAAACTGTTGCTGTTCACCGAGTCCAACAAAAATTGATGAAATAACTATTGGGTTATTTCTACCTGAAACCATTGTAGACTTTGCTCCTCAAAAGTTACTACTGGTACTTTGAAAAGAAGATTAGATGGACAGTATATCAGTATGCCTGGAAGTTTCACTAAATTAAAAGTAATTTAATATTTTAACTATGAGCTAATATTTGGTGGACAGTATAAAATTTGGAACAGCATACATATGAACAGAGAAAAAAATGTGGTAACTACTCTGATATCTAAGCAGGCTAGATAAGCTATTAATGGACACCCTACTGGACCTAGCTAGGCATGTAATCTTCCCTATATATGGATATGCAAATTGAATTTGTAAGTAAAATTTCAGTGTCCTGGAACAGTAAAACTAGTTGTTTCACAATGGAGAGAATAGTGGAGTGCCCAAGGGACCTGTACTGGTGACAGGTGTTGTTGAATAGAAAAGGAAATAAAAAGTGAGGTGATCAAATTTGCAGATGACACCAAGTTATTCAAGATAGTTAAAACCCAAGTAGACTGTGAGGAATTGCAGGAGGACCTTGCTAGACTGAGTGTAGCAGGGTCAGGCTAGGTGTCTGAGCCTGGTCCTTTAAAGGAGGGTTAACTCTGGCTTAGAAGGTATAGGCTAGTGCCCTAATGTGCCTCAACTGGGTTAGCCTCCAGAGCCTGGCAATTAATTAATTTATTTTTTATTTATTTATTTAATAGATTTTTACCCTGCCCCTCCTGCAAAACAGCTTAAGTGCTGGTGTAGAGCCAGCTGGGTTGGGTGTGGTTTGGCCAGCCTTAAGTCCAGAAAAGCTAAGCTGAGCCTTCAGTTGGCAGAGACAACCAGGGAAGTAGGAGCCAGGGAGGGCTTTGCCTCTTCAGAAAGAGGACATGGCTATCAGGCTGCAGGAACGAGTGTGTCTAGCCAGGGAGGCCTGAGTTAAAGAAGATATCTAGGGGTCTATGGATGGGGTGGTGCCTGCTCAAGGACAGACTGTGCCTAGCCAGAGAAAGACACCCCACAGGATGGACTGTGGGCGCTTTTCCACATTACTTATTGCATATGATTTGCCTCTAGGAAAGAATGTGGAAGGCAAAGCATGCACAGGGTTTGTAATGTGGGATCACTCCCCCATGCATTTTTGCCAGCAATCCTGAGGACGACTGCAGAGCTGGATTCCCCAACTCTGCAATCTTCCTCAGGATCGCCGGTAAAAATGCACAGGGTTCAGGAGTAGTAGTACTGGAACTAGGGGATGCTGCGTGAAACTAACTGGCAGCAGATTTAAAACAAATGAAATACTTTTTTCACTCAACGCACCATTAACTTGTGGAATTTGTTGCCAAAAGGAGGTGGTCTATGCCACTAGCATAGGTGGGTTTAAAAAAAGAATTGGATGAGCTCTTGGACCATTAGTCCATTAATGACTATTAGATAAGTAAGTCGGGGGATATAACCTCTGACTGTCAGAAGCTGGGAGTGAACAACAGTGAATAGATTGCCCCATTATGACCAGCTGGGTACTTCTCTGAAGTGACTGAAATTGGCCACTGTCAGAGACAGGATGCAGGACTCTGTGAACCATTGATCTTACCTAGTATTGAACTTGTTCTTATGTGCAAGTTATTTGGCAAACCGTATAGAAAGCCATTGTGCTCGCATATGCTATAGCCTATAAGTAACTAAAACTCCTCATACATACAGTTAGTGGACAAAGAATTAAGATGATGTTTAGGTAGTGGGGTTGAAAAATGGAAAACCAAATAATGTGCTTTTAATTAGCTGTAAAACAACACTGTCCATCTATTTTTACCTGTTTTATTTGGGGGGG
>QEPC01009281.1:1975727-1989455 GCA_003113815.1 Sphenodon punctatus
TCCGGAATCGCTAACCCCAAGTGCCCCGCCAAAATAAATAGTCTCTAACACACTCCTACTGTCCTTCCTAGGTTCCTGGAACCGATGCACGTCCTAACGGCCTCAAGGCAGACGACGGACTGGCGAAGAGCCGGGTAGCACCCAAATCGAAACCTTCCTCAATCCCCTTGTACCTGCAAACTTCCAGCTCGAAGGAAGGAAGCAAGAATTAAAGGGGTTGGGGGGGGGGGGGGAAGAATTAACCCCAACTGCTGCTAATTATGATCTAATTTGCAAGTCGTGGCCCAGGATCAGCTTTGCAAACTGCAGGCTGGAAGGGGAAGCGGCAGCCCAATTACTGGGATCCACATGGGGGGCTGGTTGAACGCTCGAGGGGCAGAGAGATCTCCTCCTAATCCCAGGAAGAGGGGTTTAAACAGCAGCAGTTCTCAGCCCTTGCAGGATCCCTCCAGATACTATACTCCCTAGCTCCAACCTCCTCCTGAGTAGTTCTCCCAGATGGCGTCAGGCAGGGAGTGCCTAGGAGAGGGGCAGTGCCTGTTTGTTTTTCTAACAGGGCAGAGTCAGACTGAAAATCTGTGCTCAGGCAATTCCACAAGAATGGAAATCCATACAGCATAGGAGGCTCTGGCAGCTGCCCCCAGAATCGGGGGAGCTTGGGGTGGAGGGAAGAGACAGAGCACACAACTAGAATTTGCAATCTGGACCCCTTCCCCACTTTGCCCTTTGCTACCCAGAGACAAAGCCTACTCCCTTCCCCAGTTCAAGCTTTGCTGCCTCTTTCACACGGAGAGCTCTCTGCTGGCTGGATTCAATGAGTCGACTCTCCTCCCATGTGCACACACTGTCTGTCCATGCTCTGTGAAGTCTCTTCCCGCCAGCCCCACTCCCACAGGAGGCACTTTCGCCTGCACGGCCACTGCACTTCTGAGTCAAGGGCTGTTCCTCCAGGCAGCACTGCGGATGCCTGAAGGGCCAGGGGCTAATTCAGTCCAAGACTATGACCGGTTCCAGCCCCAATCCAGACATCCCAATTTTTTTTGAAATAGAGAACTGTCCGGATCAATACCAGACAAACGGCCACCCTACCGTCAAACCCAAACTGACCTGCCCCTCCATTTATACAGAGTTCTCTCTCCTACTGCTGAGAAGATGCACCTACATCTGGGGTGGGGTGCCACCTGACCCCCACCGTACCTCCTTCCCAGGCCCCACCTCGACTCCAACTGATCCCCCATGTGCCTCCTCCCCAGCCCCATACCTCTACTGCCCCCCATGCCTTCTGCTGAGACCCCCCTCAAACCCAATGACTCCCCCCGCCCGTGGCTTCTATGGAGCTCCTGACCTGAAACGACCACTGCAGTTCCTGCGCAGCTCACCCAGACTGATCCCCCACACCTTCTGCCAAGCCCCCCCCCCTTGGTCCGCCCTCCTGTAGCCCAGCAGGTTCGGAGTCTGGGGGTGGTGTTGGACTCGGGGCTCCAGCTGGATTGGCAGGTAGAGATGGTGACTAAGGCCGCCTTCCGCCAGCTGTATCTGGTACGGAGGCTGTGTCCATACATTTCCAGGCCTGACCTGGCCACCCTCATTCATGCCTTCATCACCTCAAGGCTAGACTACTGCAATGTGCTGTACGTGGGGCTTCCCTTGTTTCTGGTTCGGAGGCTGCAGCTGGTGCAGAATGCAGCGGCCCGGCTCCTTATGGGGATGGGAAGGTGGGAGCACATAACACCTGTGCTCCGTACTCTGCACTGGCTGCCTATAGCGTACTGAGCCCAATTCAAGGTGCTAGTGTTGATCTATAAAGCCCTACACGGTCTGGGCCCCTCATACCTCGGGGACTGCCTCGTCCTCCGCTCCTCAGAGCAATCCCTGCGGTCCATCGGGGGCGCCTTTTTGGAGGTTCCCCATGTGAAGCGGGGGGCCACAATGGAGAGGGTGTTCTCGGTGGCTGGGGCGAGGCTCTTGAATTCCCTCCCGGAGGAAGGCCGTTTGGCCCCAGGTCTGTTGGTGTTTCGGCGAGCCTGCAAAACCTGGCTGCTCACCCAGGCCTTCGGAGGGGAGGGTGGGATTTTTTGACGAGTTTTTATGTTGAGGGGGGCTTGTATTTTAAAAACATTGTTTTAATTAATTTTATTGTGTGTTTTTATGCTGTAAGTCGCCCCGAGATGCCGTAGGCATGAGGGGGTGGCTAATAAATATTTATAAATAAATAAATAAACTGACTCCCCACAGCTCCTGCCCAGCCACCCTGACCCCAACTGCGAGTGTGAGGGAGAGAGGTTGTCAAAGCATGCTGGGCAGGAGTTGGGGTGTGTGTCAGTTGGGGTCCCAGTGCATCTCAGCACTGGGAGAAGGATCTCTGTATAAACGCCTGCCCCCACCCCAGATGCATCTCAGCAGTAGAAGAGAATTTTGTATAAACAGAGTGGGAAGGTCAGTTGGAGTCAAGGGGGGCTAGGCAGAAGTCATGGGAGTCAGCCTCTTCTCTCACCTTAGGACAGACCTCCCTGCACTTCCTCCCAAGCCAGCGTTGACCCCAATTGAGCCCACAGCTCCTAGGCACCCTCAATCTGACTCCAACGGACATGCCCCCCCATGGCTCCGGTGCAGCTCCCCCCCGGTCCCCAACTGACTCCCCTGCACCTCCTGCCCAGCCCTCCCTGGCCCCAACTACAGGCAGGGATAATTTTGGTGTTGAGGGGGGGCTGGGCAGGAGCTAAGGGGGTGTCAGTTGTGGTCCTATAATGAATTTTTTGGGCCATATTTGTTGGGCCAAAAATGATTTCACAACAGTCCCACCACAGACACATGTACATCTCAGCACTGAGAGAGGGATGTCTATTTGACCTTGGTAAAAGTCTTTGCCAAGGAATAAAGAACTTAGAATGTCTGTATAAAATACCCATCCTCACCCCAGACACAGCAGCATCTTAGCAGTAGGAGATCTCTGCATAAACAGAGAGAGAGAGAGAGTGTGTGTGTGTGTGTGTGTGTGTGTGTGAGTGTGAGTGTGAGTGAGTTGGGGCCAAAGNAGAGAGAGAGAGAGAGAGAGAGAGAGAGAGAGAGAGAGTGTGTGTGTGTGTGTGTGTGTGTGTGTGTGTGTGTGAGTGTGAGAGCGCGTTGGGGCCAAAGCAGGCTGGGCAGGAGCTGCGAGGAGGTTAGTCTCCTCTCTTGCTTCAGGACAGACATACACACACCCCACTGCTCCATCCTGCCCAGCCCCTCTAGATTCCCACTGCCCCAAATGTATAAATACATGTATGTATTCTATGTATGATAGTATTAATGGGTGTGTGTGTCGTGGATTAGGAGAGCGGTTTCACTGGACAGCTTCTACCTCTCATCCAAGCAATCTTCTCTGCAAAATTTCAGACAGATAGGATAATTGGTCCCGATTTTATAAGGAATAGAATTTTTATTATTTTAACGGAGCTTACAAGCTGCCTTAACTATAGAGCCACTCCTCTAGATCTATAATATCAGCCTCCAGCAAGGTTAATCTGGTAGTCATCACTAATTAATATTCTGGGGAAGAGAACTTTAAAAAGGAACTAGATAACAAAAATACTACACTACAAAACTTGTGAGTGGGAGGACAGATATTTAATATTTCATTGCAACTCCTTATATATTTACAGACAAATTTACCTTTATGTGATTGGCAATGGCTCTCAATGTAGATTTTAAAAGCTTGGTATATCTAAGCAAAAAAATATAAAGAAACAAAAACATTAATTTAGTCACATTCCCCCCCCAATAGTTATCAGTTTTGCATTGTTGGGTTTTTTTTAAGGAAAAAAAAGTACTTTTACCTGACTCAAGTTCTGGAGCTGTACATTGTGAATTAGACCAGTTGAATTTAAGATTAGTTTGCTTGAAGTCAGTCCTGTAAAATAGATTGCCTGATGTTAATTCACAAGTAGGACATCCAGACAAAAACAAAAAACAAACAAAAAAGCTTACTGCAAGTGTAAAAAATAATTTCTTGGAAGGAGAGGTACTTCCATTTACTTCCATTGTAAAAATGTGGAACTCAAGTGTCACTTAATGGTAGATGATCTTAGAAGCATACTTATAAACAATGCCCAAGACTAAATTTATTATTCAAAACATGCAGGTAATGGCAGTTTTCAATTTTTGCAAATGCAGTGAACTATACCTACCAAAAGAAAAAAGATGTGTCACAGGAAGCTGAACCGTTCTGGAATTCTCTTTAAAAAATTCACAGTCCAAAGTATACTGCAACACAGAGAATACTAATTTATTGCAGATATTTGAACTGAACACAGATGTTCAGCCATGCTCTCTTGAGGATGCCATTTTCTCAAGATGGGGGAAGGGCTGCTAAATCCCACAATTTGGGATATTTTTGCAGCTTCTGCTGCAAGTTAGAGCAGTGCTAGGACTGTTTCAGTTTGCACCCAGCTACAATCACACCAAGTTGATGCTCTAGCAGCTGAAGATTACTAAGGAGTAAGAATAACCTGGCCATGGGATCCTTTCCTCAGACTTGCCCTCTATGTTGTGGGCCACAAAATAGCATCAATGTAGTCAGACTCACACTTGCTATACCAGTCAAGTATTAACTTACAGAACAGGAACCCCTCCCATTTTAAAACTGCTAGAGCAGCCCAACACATTACCAGCGCAGAAGATCGGGCTGATAATCCATCAAAGTATCAATTTATGTCAGTATAGTGCCTCATTTCACCATACCACCCCCCCAAATGTTCTTTACAGCAAAAGCTTTAAAGCTTTGGGTAATCCATAATTTACAGGGAGAGGACCTCACCTACTATTCAGAATTAACATAAGTAGCACCTCCTGTAACACTCATGTCTTTTTACGCACGCTTTTGCAAATAGCAATGCTGCAAGTGTCAAGCAAACAATCAAATCATCATTGGTGGGGAGGATGGAAAAGGGAGAGGCAGTTACATATACATTTGATTATTATTTATAACATGCCAGCACTGTAGCTGGTGCTGCGTAATCAATAGTTATGACTGGTCCCTGCCCCAAAGGGCTTACAGTTTAAGAAAGACAAGGGAGAGATGAACACAGGGAGAGAAAATGATACATTGATGAAGTTCAGAAGTTGCAGGTGCACGTGTTTAATTTAGTTACAGGGAAGAGACGGATTCTGAGTGAGGAAGGGAAAGGAAAATCTGGAGACTGACCTGGTGAATTTTCTTTCTTGTCACAGGCAGGAAGTCCTGTGATGGGTGTAGCTCCTCTCTAAAGAGATAGAAGGCTGGATCCAAAGCCTTTGATTGGCAGTCTGAGCCTGGGGGAGGAGCGACCCCGGCTTTGCCACCCAGAACTGTGATTGTCAAAGCTTACAAAATCATAATTAAAACTGATTTCAATTATATAAAAAATGTCAAAGAACAGCTCAAGAACAAAGCTGAATAAAAACAAATATAGGAACTCCTAATCGTACAAGACTAGAACTAATCAAAGAGAAGCTGAGAACCAACAGCGTCAAACTGACAGTCCAGGCGTGACAACCTCCCTGCCCCCGGTGAATACTGCATGAACTGGACAAAAACCATCAGGGAGATTAAAAAAAATCCAATGGGGTGGGTCAGACAGCCTTTCTGCAGCACAGATGAGGAAAATTCACCAGGTTAAGTCTCCAAATTTTCCTTTCTCTGTCTGTGCCACAGGCAGGCAGTCCTGTGCTGGGATGTACCCAAGCCGTACCCCCAAGAATCCACCAACCAGGACAGGTAATAACTTTCATCAAATTCTCCTTCACCTTGTCTGTCTGAGGAGTTCACGCCAGGATTCTCTGGAGCACCCTGTGGCCAAAAGCGGCACGTGCCAAAGCCCAAGTGTTAATATTGTGATGTCATGTGAAGGTGGACAGTTGACCAACATGCCGCTTTACAAATATTGTCTGTTGTGGCCCCTTGAAACCATGCTGGCAGCCGCAGTACAAAGGGAAAAGGCTGTGACACCTACACTGCCTGTAGCTGTGACACCGCCTGTAGCCCAGCTGAAGTATAAGCTAGAGAAATACATCCTCTAAGCCACCTATTGCCCATTATGGGTAAAATAACAGCAACTCTGTGTCTTGATTCATAAGGAAGAGTTCACTTTCGTGACCAAACCCCAGATATAAACGTAGAGAGACTTTGTCCGTGACAAAGCAACGTTTTATTACCTCTCGGTTCGACTACTGTAACGTGCTCTAGGGGCTGCTCTTGATGACTATTTGGAAGTCGCAGTTAGCGCAGAACGCGGCAGCCTGGCTTCTGTCAGGGATGGGTCATTAGACGTACATTATACCAGTGCTCCAAAGTCTGCACTGGTGACAAATAGCTTTCCTAGCACAATTCAAGGTGCTGGTTTTGACCTATAAAGCCCTACATGGCTTGGGCCCCAAGTATCTGAAAGACCACTTCCTCCCTCATTTCCTATTGCAGCCTCTGAGGTCAGCTGGGAGTGCCCTCTTGCAGGTACCATCTGTCCATAAAGTTTCTATACCAAAGGAGCACACAGTGGTGTTCTCAGTGGCTGCCCCAAGATGATGGTATTCCCTTAGTGAAGAACTGGAGAGTCACAATTCGTTGTCTGTGTTCTTTCAGGGAACAAGTGCTCATTACCTTAGGAACCACCAGGTTGCAGTTACATGAGAAACAAAAATTGGTCACCTACCTCAGCGAATTTGTTTCTCTTCTGTCGTACTGTCAGTGCTCCGTACGGGTAGCTCTGCGGATGGCCGACAGGAGGCAGAAGAAGAATTCTTCTTGCGCATGCGTGGAGCTGCCCGTTCCCCAGTCTGTGACCAAGCCGAGGATCGTCTCCACATTGCTGTAAAAGTCTTATTCACACTCATTAGTGAAACCCCCCCCCCCCCCCCCCCCCGCTCTTGGGGATCCGTGAGTGGTATGAGGTATATGTATACTTCTCCCTAAACTATCCTAAGATTAACAGAACAACTAAGGAAGGCGAACAACTAACCGGGCACCCCTGAGTGCCTCCCCCATCTCACTTAGTGCTGTTTGACAGGGAGGGCTGGAGCACTGACAATACGACAGAAGAGAAACAAATTCTGTCTCCTGTCAGTGCTCCGCACGGGATGTACCCGAGCCCAAAGAACTATGGGTGGGAGCAAAGAGCCCTGGGAACCTCCAGAACTGTCTGCAAGATCCTCCTGCTAAACGCCGCTTCAGCGGACCTAAACAAATCTAATTTATAATGTTTAACAAATGTATGCAGGGAGGACCAGGTCGCCGCCCTGCAAATTTCATCGTATGACGCCCTTGCTTTGAAGGCGTAGGAGATGGCCACATTTCTGACCGAGTGCACCCAAATCTTTAAAGGAGGAACCTTATTCTTTGCTTTGTAGGCTTCACAATTATGCATTGTTTAATCCACTTGGAGTTCAGAGCTTTTGAGGTCTTCCTTCCCCCGTAACTGGGCCTAATATTAACAAATAAGGCTGAGGTGGATCTCAATCCCTGGGTCCTTTTCAGATAGATTTTCAGTGCTCTCCTCACATCTAGGGTGTGCCACACCTTTTCTTTAGGATGTGAGGGTTTGGGGCAAAAAGAAGGCAGCACTAGCTCCTGTGGAAAGTTGAATTCATCCTTTGGAATGAACGCCTCGTCCACCCTAAGTGTGACCGACTGGGCTCTGAAGGAACAGAAGTTGTCCTCCATAGATAATGCCCCAATTCGGAGACCCTGTGGGCTGAAGTTACCGCCACCAAAAATACAACCTGAAGGGATAGCATGTACAGCGATACATGCCAGAGTGACTCAAACGGGGCTCTGGTAAGTGCATCCAGCACTAAACTAAGACTCCAAGAGGGACACCTGTGGGTAACTGGCTGGCAGATGTTACAAGCCGCTCGGAGAAGCTGCCTAATATGCCTATGAGAGAAAACCTTCCTGTGTGTTATAGAGTGTAAGACCGCTGCAATGGCCGCCGCCTGGCATGCCAATGTGTTCGGTCTTAGGCCTTTTTCTAACCCATCTTGGAGAAACTGCAAGATGATTTGTACCTCTGTCTGAGAAGGGTCTATGCCTTTGTCACTCGCCCAACGAGCAAAGATTTTCCATGTAGAGCTGTAGGCTTTCCTGATGGCCGGGTGTCTAGCTTGTTGCAAAGTGGACAGAACCGCCTCTGAGTACCCCTGTGCTTTTAACGCTGCGCGTTCAAGAGCCATGCTGTCAGACTCAATGTGGTGATGTTGCTGCATAACAGTGGACCCTGGGTCAACAAGTCCGGTTTCAATGGAAGCTGCATCGGTCGGGTTCGGCTCAGCTCTACTAGATCGGAGAACCAGGGTCTCCTTGGCCATCATGGCACCACCAAGATCACCTGAGCCTGTTCCCTGATGATCTTGGCTATAGTTCTGGCTATGAGAAGGACTGGTGGAAAGGCACAGAGTAGGCCCTCCGGCCAATCCTGGTTGAGGGCATCTACCGCTTCTGCTGTCTCATCTGCTGCTCTTGCCATGTATCTCTGCACTTGTCTGTTGCTCCTGTTCGCGAACCGATCCATTAACGGTTGCCCAAAACGTCTTTCCAGGGACTTGGAACACTTCCGGATGTAACTGCCATTCGTGGGGGTCCAATGTTTGCCGACTCAGCCAGTCTGCTTGCACATTCTCCATCCCTTTTATATGCAGGGCCTTCAATGATTTCAGATTGTGTTGCGCCCACGCAAAGAGCCTCACCACTTCGCGTTGGAGTACAGGGGACCTGGATCCCCCCTGGTGGTTGATGTAAGCCTTCGCAGATATGTTGTCTGTGTAAACTAAGACGTGTGCATAGCCTATGGTGTGGGCTAGTTGTCACAGAGCCAGGACATTGACATTCTGGGCGTATCTCTTGGGGACCACAAACCCTGCACCGACGTGGGCCCCATCTGGGCTCCCCATCCCATCAGGCTGGCGTCCGTTGTGATGACCGTGTGACTTAGTTCTGCCAGTGAGACCCCTGTTTTGAACGTTTCTGCCTCTAGCCACCAGGACATTGATTTTAGGAACCCTCTTGGTATGAGAACCCATGGATTGAGACCTCTCGTGAGTTCTGCTTGCACAGGCCTCAGCAGCCGCTACAAGGGGCGAAGGTGGAACCGTGCCCACTGCACCTGTCTGGTGCAGGAAACCAACAGCCCAAGTAGCTGTGCTAGATGTTTTAGTCTTGCTCGTGTTCGGTGTTTCAGTTGATGTATCAACCTGATGCGTTACTATCTGGCTGGAGGGATGTATGTGGTGCCTGAGGTAGTATCGATCAGAACTCCCAGATGTTCTAGTCTGCGTAACGGGATTAGGTGACTTTTCTCTTTGTTGATCAGAAACCCATGGTCCCCGAGATACCCCCTAGTTCTGCTCAGGTCTTCCAGGATCTTTTCCCGTGACTGTGCCCGGACGAGGTCGTCCAGATAAGGGTAAACCTTCCTTCCTGAGGTTCGCTATCAAGGGTACCAGAACCTTGGTGAACGTCCTTGGGGCTGATGAGAGGCCGAAAGGAAGGGCCCTGAACTGATAGTGGTCTCTCTGGTAGAAGAATCGTAGCCACTGACGGTGTGGGCCCCATATTGGGATATGTAGGTACACACCCGAGGTCCAGAGAAGCCAACCAGTCCTCATTCCTGATGGCTTGGCAAACAGAGGAGACAGTTTCCATTTTGAAACATTGGTATCACACTGCCTTGTTCAGGGTTTTTAAGTCCAGCACTGCTCTCCAGACTCCAGACTTTTTGGGAACGAGGAAGAGGATAGAATATAGGCCGAGTCCCCACTGGTCTAAGGAAACTGGTTCTATGGCTTTGATTGTTTTGAGTCTCTGGATCTCTTCCAGCATCGCCAAGTGCTTTTGTTGGTCTGCTGACCTTGGGGAGGGAATGAAGGCATGCCTGGGGATGCCTCTTAGTTCTATGAGATAACCTTGCCTGACACAATCCAGGACCCAGGCACATCTGACACAGACTCTGCCCAGCAGGCTGAGAAAAATTGAAGCCTGCCTCCCACTTCCAGTGCTCCTGGATAGTCATGTGTCTGTCTTTCTTTGTGTCTGGTGGAAGCCCCTGGGACATTGTTTGTCCTGTCTGGGTCCCTGGCCCCTATTTCCCCTACGAAAGTTGAATCGATTTGCCTAATCGTATCTGTATTGTCCCTGTCTTCTGAACATTCCATACCCCGAACCATATCCTCCCCTGGGTCTATAGGAGGGGGCACGAAAAAGGTTCTTTTTTACTGCCATCTGTTGCAGATTCCTTTGCTTTATCTTGTTGTTGGCGTCTGCCAATACAGTGTCCAAACAGACGCCAAATAGCTTGAATTCCTTATAGGGAGCCGCTGAGAGCAGGTTCTTGGCAGTGGAGTCCCCCTGCCAAGACCTGAGCCATAATTTGCGTCTCGCAGAGACTGAAGTCACCACTGCTCTTGGAGCCCATATCATGGAGTCCATAGTGGAATCTGCCAGAAAAGCCATGGCTAGATTAATACGGGCTGAGAGGACCTGAGCCCTTCTTTCAGAAATGGAGGGGATTTGGGCCTCCTGTGTCCACACCAACAGGACCCTTGCCACATACGAAGAAGTGACACTGACTCTCATGGCGGTGGCAGAATAATCAAGACCCCTACGCTGGGCACACTCTATACCCCTGTCTGTGGTGTCTTTGGGGTAACAGTCCCCCTCTGTGTGGAAGACTGTCTGCTTTGCCATAGATACCGCTGCTGCATCCACCTTAGGATTCTTTAGTAGAGGTTCCTTCCTTCGAGAGAGGGAATACAGGGCAGTCTGTGTTCTATTCATTCTTTGGGTTTTCTCCGGTTGCTTCCATTCCTCCAAAATTAACTTCTCAAAAGCTTTATCTAACAGGATCCCGTCTACCTGCCATGGATGGAGGCGATGTAGTCTCGTTCCTACTCTTGTTGAGAGTCTGAAGAGGCGTCTTTTGGTGGTTTCTCCACAAGTTGGAGTGTCTTAGCAACCTGGGTCATGAACTCGCCCCTGCATGGCAGGGGAAAGTGTCTGTCTTTGTCCCTGGGATCCTGGAGCTCCTGTGGGCTGGGGTCCTCAAGGTCCTCCCACTCTTGGCCCGACTCAAACTCCGAGTCAGATCCCAGCTCCGTTGGGCCCTGTTCCCTGGGCCTCTTGGGCTGCGATTTCCCTTCACTCTCCTCAGCAGACTGGTGAGGGGATCTGAGGCGTTTCTGTAGGTAGCCCCCTAGTGGCCACTTGCCCTTAGATAAGTCTGTGCTTGGATTTTCCCTCTTTTGGCTTAGTTGGGAGGGCGGGGAGGGGGTTGTTCGGGCCCTTGCCCTGCAATTCCCATAATTGGTCCAGAGATTTCTGGATCCTCTCCAGGGAGGCCTCCAGGGAGGAAATATCCATTGGGGTGCCTCCCTGGATAGGTGCCGCCTGAGGCGCTTCGGCACCAGCCGTCCCCTTACATCCTTTTTTACCCACTTGACTGAGGGGGGGGGAATCGTGGCTTTGGGAGGGTGCCACAGCGTGGAACCGGGCCCTTGGCCGGGGAAGCTTCCTAGCTCCTGCCTGGAGCTTGTACTCACTGAGATCCTGGAGCGCTGGTTCCTGGGCACTTTGCGTGGCAACCCAGCAGCTCTGGCTACACGAGCCCTGTAGCGTTCGGTGTGGGAGGGTTTTTCGCCTCTACCACGACTAGCTCCCCAGTTCCCCAGCACTTTGCACGGCAGCCTGACAGCGGCGGAGTCTCCCCGGTCCAGAAGATCTCGCCGCCCTTCGCCCTGCTTGTGCTGCTGCCTTGGGAGTATCGTTCCCAGCACACAATTTACTTGTCTTTTTTTTTCTCCTCCCAATGTTTGGGACAGTAGCCAAAGGTAGAAGAATAAACTGGGGAATGGGCAGCTCCACGCATGCGCAAGAAGAATTCTTCTTCTGCCTCCTGTCGGCCATCTGC
This sequence comes from Sphenodon punctatus, assembly GCA_003113815.1. Taxonomy (NCBI): domain Eukaryota; kingdom Metazoa; phylum Chordata; class Lepidosauria; order Sphenodontia; family Sphenodontidae; genus Sphenodon; species Sphenodon punctatus. The sequence continues at coordinate 1,987,637 of QEPC01009281.1, forward strand.
AGAGCTACCCGTGCAGAGCACTGACAGGAGACAGAAGGAGAAACCTGTTCAAATGCTCAAAGCAGGGCCTGACCTGGCAACTGCAGCCGTTATTAGCACCCTTTATCTCCTTGTACTTCCAGCATAGGCTTTTGGCTCATTACGAGCACTGTTCCATTTCACACTGGTATCTCACTCTCTCAGCTTTCCTGAAATCCTTCGGTACCCTGCTTCTTCCATGCACTTCTTGAGGAGAACAGCCTCTACTTTCTTTTGAGTATATCTCAATGAAGATGTTAGTCTTTGATTTCATTCAGTAGATCTCGATCAAGTTGTTAGTCTTGGATTTCATTCAAGGACCAACTTGTTGGCAGTGTACGGCTATAGCTTTGTAATGGCTACAGGCTACTGATAGATTATTTACTGCTGATAGTTAGCAGTCAGCATGCATAGCAAGAAGAACAGGAAAAGAATGTTCAAATCATGACATGGATTTTTAAATGAGGAAGGGACTTGCAGACACATACCATAGAGACTGAAAGGCAGCATAGAATGCCCCTCCTAAATCTCTTCATCCTGAGATTGCCCATGTCTCACTGTCAATCTGGGAATTGAGGACAAACTGCGGGTTGTAATCACAGGCTACTCTGCTTGTATGATTGCAAGCCACGTATTCTGTGGCTAGAGTTTAAACGGAAGGTAATAAACATGACAATGATTGCTCAAGGCATGTTAGTAGTTATATAAACATTCAAATGGTGGTTTGGGAAAGAACCATTTGAAAAATTTAATATGTAAAAGGGCCCTTAATTACAAGTTATTTCTGTTGCAACTACAACAGCTGCTTACCTCTAAGTCTTATTAGGGAAGTATTTATATATACTTTTTATCTAAACATTTTAGAAGCTGGAAACACAGATCGCATTCACACCTTTGTGTCTGGGCTGGTCTGCGCATGTTTCGGCTCCGAGAGAGAATCCAGAAGCAAAACATGTGCGGGGTTTGGCCGATGTGAAAGCCCCCTGCAAGGCTTAGCTGGCAAACACCCGGAAGAGTACAGAGCTGGATTTCCCTGCTCTGCACTTTTGTGGGTGTTTGCCTTCAAAGCCACGCAGTGATGCTTTCGCACTGGCCGAACCCTGCAAATGTTTTGACTTCCGGATTCTCTCCCAAAACCAAAATCTGCACGGACCAGCCCCGACATGAAGGTGTGAATGCGGTCATAGTTAGCACCCCCAGAAAGGGCTCTATGGATCATAATCTGAGAGCACTTTGTAGGTACACACACTTTGCAACTCATGTCAGGAATTCTGGGTGACAAAGTAGCTGCACTCAATAGTTAAAAACTTGTCTATCATACGCACTGATATATATATAATATTTGCTAGTGCAACGCCTCATATTTAGTAATTTTCCCATAATCCAAAATTCCATGTGTAACCCATCTTAAATAAATACCACTTTAAACTTAAGTTAAGCCCATGCACCTGCAACTTCTCAGCTTCATGAATGCATCCCTCTCCCCCCTTCCCCCCATGTATCCTTTCCTTTGTTTCCCCCTTCGTTGTGCATCTTAGACTGCAAGCCCCTTGGGCCAGGCATCTGTATCTACTCACGACTATCCAGTGCCAGGCACATTACACTACACTAACTAATAGTAAGAGTAAGTGGTGAAAAAGTCTTTGAAGTCTCAACTTTTTACCTTATTTCCATTAATGGCTGGTACGTGAAGTACAAGATGGGACACAGAAGGGTAATCCTGAAGTTTCAGAGTCACAGCCTAAAAAAACCCAACACGTGTCATAGCTACATGATATAGTTTGATTCTGTTTGAAACCAA